>MJUU01016658.1:78309-119088 GCA_002080025.1 Modiolus philippinarum | reverse complement strand
TCAAATGATTGTTTATTGTTTGAGCTTTACAAAGAACTCAAGTTTTTACAATTTTTATGCCAAATACGTTCTATAGCGCAATTAAACGTACCCCTACCCCAATTATTGACGAAAAAACTTCTTATATTTTCATTGAAATTGCGTAAGTTTGAATGTTTAGAGAACCCGAAGTGCATCTCAATTCCAGATTCTGAAAATTGTTTTTGGCTTTTCAATCTAATTTCTTCAATATAAGATAGGTTAAGACAATGTTAACATATTTAAGATGACCAAAATTTTATTTTCAAATATACAAAATACAGGGACCTTTGAATAATTTCGTTTTTGAATAAGTTTTGTCTTTCTTTTGCCTAATATTATTTTTAAGTAAACAAATATCATTTAAAATAGGTATCAAATGAAAGATTATTATATTTGCTTTACAACCATAACAAATAATGGCCGTTTTTAGGTAATGTATACATCATATATCAATAAAACTTACGCCTACCCCAACAAATTTACTCTAAAATTGTCAATGTTTTGTCTATTTTCGCAAAAAAAATAACCAGAAGACGCAAAATGTGTGATGTATAGGACAATGTTGCATAAATTATATTATGATTTTATATTTTAACAGCCATTTGTTGACTTAAACTCAATATTTTGCCCGAAATTGGTGAAAAATTGGAATTTTCAACATTTCAGAATTTTCTAAAGTCCACTGCTATATCGTTATATATGCCAAATCTGGAGGATATTTCTGCAACTATGCCAATTAATTGTACCAACCGACACATTTGGTGTCTTAAAACATTGCTAAGAAAAACAAGGAGTGTTAAATGTGACTCTGATTACAGAAAATCTTACCCCTACCGACAAATTTTCCCTGAAATTGTCAATTTTTTGTCTATGTTCACATAAAAATAACCAGAACACGCTAAATATGTGTTGTATAAGACAATAATGCATGAATTACATCAGAATATGGTATTTCAACAGCCATTGGTCGACTAAAATTCAATATTTTACCAAAATTGATGAAAAATGGGATTTTTCAACATTTCAGATTTGTTCGTATTTCATCGTTAAATCGCAAAATATGTCAAATGTGTAGAATATATCTGCAGATGTGCCATTTAAGTGTCCTAAGCAATACATAAATTGTCTAAAAACATTGTTGAAAAAACAAGGAGTGTTATATGTGACTCTGATTACAGAAAATTTTACCCCTACCCCAACAAATTTTCCCTGAAATTGTTGTTTTTTGGTCTATGTTCGCATAAAAATAAGAAGAACATATAAAATGTGTGTTGTATATGACAATGTTGCATGAATTACATCATATTTTGGTGTTTTAACACCCATTGGTCGACTAAAACTCAATATTTCTCCCCAGATTGATGAAAAATGGGAATTTTCATCATTTCAGATTTGTCCATAATTAACTTTTAAATCGCAATATGTATCAAATCTATAGAATATATCTGCAGATATGCCAATTAATTGTTCTAAGCGATACATTAGATGCCTTAAAATATTATTAAGAAAAACAAGGGGTGTTGAATGTGACTCTAAATACCAAAAATCTTACCCCTACCCCAACACATTTCCCCAAAATTGTCAATTTTTTTTGTCTATGTTGGGATAAAAATAACCACCACACGCAAATTCTGCGTTGCATATAACAAAGTTGCATGACTACTATCATGATTTGGCATTTCAAATCCACGTTGTCAGCTTAAACTCAATATTTTGTCCAAATTTGATGAAAATGGAAATTTTTAGCATTTCAGATTTGTCCGAAATTCACTTTTGAATCAGTATATGTGGCAAATCTGGAGGATTTATCTGCAGATATGCCAATTTATTGTCTTAACCGATACATATGTTATTTGAAATTACAAAAACAAGAAAACAGCAAACACCTACAATGGCCAGGAACTACAATCACATGCCACAATTTACAAGCAAACTGCACCAGAAAAACAATAATGAAAACAAGAGACAAACATAAATAACGATAGGAACTCGGGATAGCCGGACTTGGTACCGGCACCAGCAAAAGCCAGTGGTAGGGTTAAACCGGTTTATTGGTACCCAAACCTCCCCTTTCTCTATCCCGTTTCCCTATAGTATCATAAACATGCGAATAAAACCCAATACAGGTAGACTACTAACTCAATGACCACTATCTTGGAACAGAAAAAGCATAAGACAAAACGTAATTTTGAAAGAAGGGTCAAAGAGTGCTCGCCGCTAAACTGCCGGCTAGCTCAAGGAATCTAGTCTGCTGGTAAAACACTGTCGCACTACGGAAGAAAAATCAAACTCAAAACTCCCCGAAGGGTTTGGTAAAGAGTCTTCATGTTATTCAGCAGACATCGGCAGTATCAGTGAGAGGCCAGAGCACTGTTCAGAAAAATAAGGAGTGTTCAATTTGACTCTAAATACTGGAAATCTTACCCCTACCCCAACAAAATTAAACTTAAAAATCTCCAAAATATGACCGTCTGTGCATATAAATGAACAAAACATACTAATGTTTTACTTTCTTTGCAAAAGATGCATTTGATACATCATAATATATAATTTTGACACAAAAATATTGGTAAAATTGAATATTTTGGACGATTATCGTTAAAAAAAGGGAATTTTCAGTATTTCAGAATTTTCCAAAATTCAAAGTTAAATCGCTGAATAACTAACCATAAACCGGGCGCATGATCTTATTTTTGATATATGGGAGGCTCTGTGTGTTTTGGTGTTTGAAAATGATATATCATTGGACCTTTATACAATGTTTAGCTTTTCAAGCTGAATAAAATTAAATAAATTTTGTTGAATATGTGTGGTAAGGGGTTATATGTTTGTAATTTATGAGACTGTAGTTAGTCTAAAAGAATAAAAAGCATACTTTCTAATTGCTTAGATATTATGAAACGATATTTAAACAACATTTTCAAGTTTTATATCAATTTCATGAAGTCATTGCATCTCAAAGTCAAAACAGCAAAAATTCTGAAAAACGGAAAATTCCCATTTTTCATACAATTTCGGACAGAAGAGTCGAAAAGAGAAAGTTTTAATGTACTTAAATGATCTTCTGCATGTCGGTTTTAGTGAAATACACACCAGAAATCCCATTAAACATTATCTTTAATCATTAAGAGCCTGAATATTTCATATTTTCTCTTAATTTTTTAGGGGGAGAGGTGCTAATTTTGACATTATGAACCTATAATAGGTCTGAAACTAAAATTTTTGCATACAATTTGTTGCTAACATATCATAAATTATTATTGGATCGGAAATTATTAAATATATATTCAGATTTTTACGACCCTTAAGTCAAAATGTCGAAAATGTGAAAAATCTAAAATTCCGAAAAATTCAATTTTTCAAAAATTTTATTCCTAAAATCAAAATTTTATGGACTTTAATGGGTTTATTTTCCAACACTGTATCACAACTGATAAGTAAGGCATAAAAACTAGATCAAATGACGATGGTTTTTTATCTGAAAGGAATTGACAGCCTAAAATCGAGTTTTTCGCAATTTTTTTGCAGGGGTTTGGGTAGATTTTTTGTATCCCCTGATCATAAAATGGGCGTAAAGTACCCAAACTTGTGTTCATTGTAAAGCATATTAAATTGATACCAAATTTCAGTACATATTACTTATCTGTAAAACGTTATGAAGCTTAAAAGATGAAACTTAGGTTAAAACGAAAATGCAATAATTTTTCGGGTGTACTATAAAAGTGGCCCTATACTGTCTATGCGTGCAGGTTATGTTCGTGTTAACATGTTTTATTTTGAAGAGGGGACATAGAAGGACTGAAAAAAAACCGGTCTGGTTCGGAAGAGGGGGGGGTGCACGGAAAGTGTTTCCAGCCCACGGACTAAATGATCGCCTTTCCCAAGATGGCTGCATAAATACGTCAAAATTTCAATGTTTTCGGATTATAACGAAAATTGATTTTTAGATAGACATCGGCTATTGCTTGCAATTGCAAATGTAGTTATTATTATTATTATTATTATTATCTTATTAAAGAGAGATGCACTTAAGCCAATTAATAAACCAAAAATGATTGTTGTAACTTAGTCAACTAATATACAAAAAATAATAGTTGTTACTAAGAGGGATATTCTGTGTAGTTTACGAAATAATAATTGGGATACGAAAAAGAAGAGAAATTGCTACACAGTAAATGGAAGATATGTTTGATATTTTTTTATTAATTATATTATCACAATGAAAGCGTAAAAAAAATATTGTATAATCATATCTAGCTTACAAATTGAGTAATTGCACTGCAAAGTGAGAAAGGTTAAAGCTTTTGGAGATCTTGAGCATTTATCGAAAAATAAATACTAATGTAGGGTGAAACAACTGATTCATGAAAAAGTCATTTTATAATTCTTTTGCACTTTGACAATATGGCATTTACAAAAAAATGTAACGTAGTCTTTGTGGAACGAGATTTCTTTTTCAGACAAACCAATGACACCAGTGGAAACTGAAGTTCAAACATATACAAAAGGTATGACATAAAATTAGTAACTTTAATAAGTTTGGCGCACTATCAAACCGGTTTAACAAACCATTTCTTTTAAAATGCCTGTACCAAGTCAGGAAAACTTTACCACCTGCTTTATCTTTTAGCTTCTTGGATCTTTGCTCTTAATAATCTTATTGGGTAGTTTTGTTATTACCCCCAATTAACAGCAAGCTATACAAATTTGAAATATCATTTGGTTTCTATGAAATTACGTTTAAATTGTTGGTATGTATTCTATATTTTTAAACAGATACATAAAACGTCTTGTGATATTAGTTAAAATTGTGTTGGGTTATTTATTGTAAATTACGAATAAAATTTAAGCAGCTTCTTATTAGTACTTTAAATTCCCCGTACGTATGAAAAAATATGATGCAAGCATATCGTTGTCTCTTTGACACATTCCCCGTTTCCCTTCTTTTTCCTATTCCAATTAAAAAATGTGTGTGTAAGTTAACAATGATTACTCGTCTACTATTTTGGCTCACGCTTTCGGAGACACAGTCCACTTTACATTCTAGATCGAGACGTAATACACAAAAAACACATGTATTTTGATAATATTGGCCATTTCCATGGTCCGTTTTCTCCAGATTGAATTAGATATATGGAAAGCGAACATTCTGATAAAAAGTTGAACTTACTATGAGGTATGAACAATGCTTATTGTTGAAGGCCTCATGCATGTCACGGTGACTTCAGAATGAAGAACAACATTAAAAGAGTTGTTCCATTACTTGGTTTTCCTATGTATTTGAAAAGACTTTGTTTTATATGCATTTACTCCATATCCCTTCTTTCATTATATTAGACTGGAGTTTTTCCCATGTGCGAAAGATGTACACTCTAGATTATATACAATTATGGCCTTTAATTTAGGGTAATATCCATAATTATTTAATCGAGAAAAAGGTTATTTTTCCGCGGTCCGTAGGACCGAGGTAAAATAACCTTTTCGAGATTGAATAATTATGGATATTATCCGAAGTCGATTAAAGGCCATAACTGTATTACAAGTTAAGCTTTTTAAAAAAGCTTCCCGGTTTATAGCCATCAATACATTTATTGGGCATATATATATGTAACAAAGAATTAAATAATTGGAATGATTGTTTAATCTGGGATAAAATGTACTACACCCTGCTAAGCTCACCTCATTGTACTGTATTGTCTACATTGACAAATTTATATACACACAATTAGTTTTACAAATCATACTGGCATCCCTAGGAGCAACGAATCCATACCTGTGTGTATGGATACATTTATAAATTGTAAAAGATGCTTTATATCAAAATATTAAATTTCGACCTGCTACACGATATTTTA
The DNA here is from genome assembly GCA_002080025.1 of Modiolus philippinarum. Classification (NCBI taxonomy): domain Eukaryota; kingdom Metazoa; phylum Mollusca; class Bivalvia; order Mytilida; family Modiolidae; genus Modiolus; species Modiolus philippinarum. The sequence goes on along the minus strand of MJUU01016658.1, from coordinate 113,212 downwards.
TGAAATATTCAAACAATCTTTGGTTTAAAGCTGCGACAAAACAGTTTCATTAGTGTTCGGGCCGTAGATATATAATTATGCACATTTCCCATACCCGGAAGCCCTCAGGATAGATAATAATACCAGAGAAATTCTGCTGATCGGATCAGATTCCGACCTTTTTAAAATACAGTTTTACGGATTCCTAAAGCTACCATGGCAACCGGGAATAAAGAAACGATTGCCTTTCCCTATACCAGTTGACTCCAATGTAGCTATTTTGGGTATTTGTCGTCCCTTACTTGTCCACGGTTGTATTTCGCAAACTGATTACATTAAAATGACAATGTAAAAATATATGAGGCAATCAGTTCATAGTTAAATTCAAGTTTTTCCAGTGTCTACTCGAATGGTTTATATCGATGTGCAAATCAGCGGGATTACGGGGACGACGCACATCATTTAGCACCAGTATTACGCGGGAACTTCTGACCAATGAGCAAGCTTTGTTTTCGTTTCTGCAGACATGCTTGCAGCAAACCATTCTAGTACCCGATTTCCATGGAAACCGGGAATTATACTGAACTAAAAACTAAAAACAATGGTGTTTTATGATATCAAGATCAAATCCATATGAAAAATGTCTAAATAAACCAAAACGAATGAATTTAGTACTGGGTGGTGAGTTAGTATTTGCTTACATTACAGGGATTTCCTCACGACCTGAAAAGCAACACATTAGTCAACTATCAAAAAAAGAAATAAATGTAAATTTTTTTTTTTTTTTTTTTTTTTTTTTTTTTTTTAATCGGGAGCAAGTTCCAGTGCTTCGATCCTTTTTACGGGCGTCCACAGAAGAAAATCGCTATGAGCTTTTTCCTCAAAACTTTAACTATCGAACTCCGAGCTTTTCATCTGCAGAAAGAGCATACTGCTGTACGAATGATAAGTACTTATGGTGTTTTTTACTATTGAAATCAATGCCCCTTATCTATTCAATATATAGTATACATTTCGAAAAGGCCCCATGACGGCTCTGGTGTAAGAAATAGTTCGTTGTATAGAGACTTTTCATCAGTGCTATGCACTCCAGATCAATTATCTAAATGCTCATAAATTACGGGGTGTATATTTAATAATGATCTGAAGCGATTTGTTCACGTTTAGATAGTTATTTCTATAAATATTCATACACCACGCCTTCCTCAGTATGGTCATCATGTGTGTAAATATTGTGTATTGATTGTTTTGTTTACAAGTAATAATTGTCCGATCATAATTAGGTCATGTGTATTTTTAGATTTATCATTAGTTGACGCTTCTAATATGTGTTTATTCTTTTGAAGGGCTTTTCTCATAAAATTGTAAAAATCATGATAAGAATTGTTTATTGTTTAAAAAGGGATTTTTAAGTTAAATCTGTAAGATTCCCGATGCACGGCTGAAATGACATTAGTTTGAGGACAATTTCATTGATATATTTCTTAAATGAAAAAAACTATCTCACTGTCCAAATTGCTAAAAAGGAGGACAGTTACAACTAAAACATGGATGGACCCATGGATGGGATGGGGGAGTCACTTAATTGGTAAGGGTTGCAGACATTTAACCAGCACTAGACATATAAAAGGGATATTTTATGAAATTTTGTAACCTATTTATATATATTTTGCATATTGTAAGGCATGGACCATTTGATATTTAGAGTGGGGCTTGGATTTTCACCCGAGCCGGGAAATTTTTTCGGATATACACTGTACGCAACTTTGTTGATCCAGGCTGTTTTCTATGGACAAAGTCGGAGCAAGATTTTATTTTTATCTAACCCAAGTGCTGGTCAGAGAATTTTTCGGGGCAAAAATCGAGACCAGAATTTTTTTTTTTCAAAAAAATATTTATGTCTTGAACTCCGAGCTTTTCATCTGCAGAAAGAGCATACTGCTGTACGAATCTTAAGTACTTATGGTGTTTTTTTTTATCTGGGATTGTCAGTGCTGCAGCCGAAGCGATTGGCAGCCATGTTTATTTACGTTAACGTTGACGACAAGGGAAATAACTAGTTATTTGTTCGACGTGCTAAAGCGCGCCTTATTCAAATTAGTTATTTTGCCTACGCGCGCTTTCCCGAACAGTGATTTTGCCTACGCGCACTTTCCCGAACAGTTATTTTGCCTACGCGCACTTTCCCGAACAGTTATTTTGCCTACGCACTATTACTTGTAGAAATACCAATATTATTTTTACCAAAGTTTCTATAGTAAAGTATAATAATTTCAGTTATGGTGTAATCTATCTTGAGAGAATTTCTTATATGGAAGTACAATCATAATTTCGAATTATTGCATTGTATTTATCTATATATTATCAATTTATTTATTTATTTTTTTTGTGATTTCATATTTTATTCAGACAACTTGATTATTGTGCCCATATCTAATGATTTTATTGTGCCCAGTTTTCTTACCATTAACTGGATGTGTGAGTTTTGATTGTTTATGTGTTGCCTTACATCTAGCTATAACTTCCGCTCAAAACCAGTGCAAAGTGGTGGGGGACGTCTTGAACTAACTATCAGGTATGAACATGGCTAATTGTTGAAGGCCTCATAATAACTTCAAGATGAAGAACAACAATTAAAGGGTTTTTTCATTGGTTGATTTTCCCATGTACTTGTAGAAACTTTGTCTCATGTGCATTTAATCCATATCCCTCCAGTGTTCATTACAGAAAATTGGTCCTTCGACATTTATTAATTTTTTCTGGTTCTTAACCTTGAGGGAGAGAGAAATATAATGAAAAAGAAAAGAACAAAGCATACCGCTTAATCTACATAATGTCCATATTAAGGTGATAAGTTCCAAATTTTGCTGATTTTACAACTTTCTTTACAAACTTTGTATGAACAAATAAAGAGTATGGAATGAATTTCCATAGGACAAAATCCCTATAAACACATGGTAAGATTAAGCAAATTGAATAACGCTTCCATTGTTGTTCTTCATCTTGAAGTCACCATGAGGCCGTCAACAAAACGCAAACACTCTTACCTCATAGTAAGTTCAAGACGGTCCCTAGCACCGGTTTGAGCGGAGTTCACTTGCTAAATGTTGAACAACGCTACATCCATGTATCCACTGTTTTACATCCTTTTGTATTATTTTCAGACCAAATCGAAAATGTTTTAATCTACATTATATGTAGTGGTGGAATTTTATTATGCATTGGTTTATATACTTGTGTACGTCGATATCTGTTCTGCTTTCCTTGCACTTTGGAATCAATGATGCCAGTAAAGGGCACTGCAGAGTCTGAGTTTAATGGAAATGTGGCAGAGTTAAAGCTAGAAAGGAGAGAAGGTTTCTACGACATTATAGATTAGGGCAGTTTTATTAGAACTTTAACACTAAAGAAAAGTATTATTGTGTGACAATGTGCTGTAAAAATTATAAGTGTATATATATTCTATGATTTTTGTTAATAATGTTTATAAAAAGAAATTTAAGATTTTAGAAGGGAAAATATATATCTTTAAAGAGTGTAGAGGTAAATAGTTGTAATAGCATGAATAACTGAATACCGAGGTTACTGTGAATTTACTTTCTGTATATGCGCATTTCGACAACTTATGTCTCTTCAGTGCAGATAAAATCTAAACGTTTGGCAGACCATTAATGAATTTCAAACAAATTATTACACCACATTCCCGTTAGCGTAGCAAACGTTTGATTAAACTTCTATTTTCCAATTTGTACCTGAACTATTTGAATTTATTTTTAAAAAATCATATGGTTTTACAAGTGCATACGAGTCGCGAATATCTTAGATACCAATATGATTTCGGACAATTTGCACAGTATAAAAACAGTTAATATCTTATAAAACAATTAAAATATATATGTATAAATGACATAAATGATATATGCACTAAAAAGCAAGAAATACATCTCCGGTCATTTTAATTTATTAAATGAGAGAAGATTTGATTGGCTGAAGGCAATCATGTCTTAAAATTATTTCGGCAAACAACCTCGATATGAATTCACAGCTGGAACTCCTCTATTGTTTCCCGCTGAACAACCCGGGTATGACGTCAAACAATGGCAGTAGAATACCGAAGGAATAAAGGAGGGTATTTACAAAAATCAAAGTAAAAAGAAATGGCAAAAACGATCTGAAATTATCTGATCTTTATATAACTTTTTTTTTTGGTGTTGGAATTTCCTAAATATAAACAATCAAAGAAAAATTTAAAAGGAGAAAAAAGACGCAATTAAGGGATAAAAAGCGTAAAAAAATATACAAATTAAAAAAAAAGAAAAAAATCACAAAAGAGAGACAGGAGTACTAGCTTAAGTTTTTAGTCGGCGACTTTGGGCGACCGACCGGCGAATCAAAACGTTATCATATATTTCTGTCTATCTTTTGTGGTTTTCAATTTTTGTTTTGCAGTTTGTCGTTTTTACCTCTAAATGGTGGCCTGTTTTTACCATCCTTTTTTCTTGTTCTTGTGTATATTGATTTTGGCCATTGCACAACTTACATTTTTTATACTTTTTACTTAATAACAGTTGATATATGGCATATAATTAGTATTTAGAAAAAAAATCAATATATTTATAAAGGTTTATACTGTAGAAAGAGGTACAAGCTATCCCAGAACTTTTAAATAATAAATTTATTATTAGAGTTCATGATATTATTTTGTTATCATTAAAAACAATATTGAAAAAGAAAGAATAAATGGAACTTATATTAAGTGAAACAAATTGTATATATGTACACATTTTAGATATTTAATGGTTAGAGGACAATAATAAGAATAGTAGTTTATTGTCATCTCATTAGTGACATGGTGCTATGGTTATTACTTGATTTTTTTCAAGGCGGTTTAATATTAATTAGCACTATTGACATGATTGATGATCTTTGGTAAATAGATTTTCCATCAAAATTCTTTGAAAAACAAACACCTTATAAATGTGGGTTCACGTTCACCATAAGAGTGCGATTTATTAATCTCGGACAGAGTCACCGACACTATGTTTTTAAACTTGATTATTCTATTCCATCAGCTCGATGTTACCTATTTTACATGAAAAAAATTATTCATCTAACACATAACCTTTCGTATAATTACATTAGTCTATAATACATGCATGGTTCCGGCATTTAAAGCCAAGAAAGCAATTATCTCATCATGATGTACATGTTAGACCTGAATAGAAAGTCGACGTCTTTCCCCGAAAGTTGCATCATCATTTATTATTGTCATAATGTACTCGTTAATGACTTAAATATATTCTTCAATATCAGAGTATTAGGCTACTGTATTCAAAGTGCTTTTGGTTCGTTTATGAAACAAAATCTATTGACCTCGCCATTCTGACCCATGTTCATCATCTCGGTTCTTATTGGTAAAATATGCTAACTTTCTATACATATCATGTGTATGAATAACATGCAAATATACCAATTTCTGTCATGGTACTATAAAGTTTACTGGATCTTTTTGGAATGTTTAGAAAATATAAGATCAAAATGATATTGAAGAAATAACTTAATACCGAACCGAACCATATTTGTGAGATCTTTCTGCAATAATACACATTTAAATCAAAGTAGTGTTTTCGGCGCTTTCTATATCTTTTTTGGGGGATAATAGTCAGTTGTTATCCTAACAAAGCTCTCTCAATAATAAATCAGCTGATGGCATAATTATGAAGTATTCTGCAGGTAGTAAAATGTATAGTCAAAATTTTTTGAATAGTCATTTCTGCCCAATTAAAATATGATGGCCAAATACTAGTACCTCTCTGATGCAAGCTGCAAAAATCAAGAGCAGGCAGGTCAGATTTATTTACACTCTGTGTAAAATCTGGACTGGTCTAATCACTCGTAGTCGAAGTCGGACATTACATATTAGTTTGTAGATTGTGTATTATATCGAACAATCAGTATATAAATAGTTGGAAGATCAATTGATTATCAGCTTTAACATGTTTTTCTGTTAATGGACTTCCAAATGTTTTGGTTTGATCTGCACTGATGAGACATAAGTTGTCGAAATGCGCATATGCAGAACATAAATGAACAGTTACTTCGGTATTTTGTTATTTATCACCACTGAGCCGATGCCTCTGGTGGTGGGCTGGTAGTCCCCGAGGGTATTCCCCATCCCAGTAGTCAGTACTTCGGTGCTGACCTGAAAACCGATTGTATTGAAACTTGCAATTTCTAAATTTTGCAAGATTTTATTTAAAACTACGGAATATCTCCTTCGTGCATAGTTCTGTCTTTAGCCGAATTTTGACTTTCTATAAAGACCCTTTTGGTTATTTGTTCACTATCAGCTTTAACATGTTTTTCGGTTAATGGACTTGCAAATATATTATTTTGGTTTGATCTGCACTGATGAGACATAAGTTGTCGAAATGCGCATATGCAGAACATAAATTAACAGTTACATTGGTATTTTGTTATTAATTACCACTGGTCCGATGCCTCTGCTAGTGGACTGTTAGTCCCCGAGGGTATTCACCAACCCAGTAGTCAGTACTGCACTGATGAGACATAAGTTGTCAAAATGCGCATCTGCAGAACATAAATTAACATTTACTTCGGCATTTTGTTATTTATTGATTAAAAATAATTTATTATACGAAATTGAATCAGGTATTTGAAGTACTTATTCAACCAACACATGTCTTGTTCATCTTTTTGATCATATCAAAACACAAACAGCTATATATTTATATACGGGCTGGTGATGGCGATGATAGATCTACAAAAGGTTTTAAATACTCGAGATCATCTGACCCTATGCAGTAAGCGTAATGCGATGGGTATGAAAACTGTTAATATGGTTTGGATCGTATTTAACAGGACGAAGTCATTTGGTAAACGTGAATGGCAAATAATCAAATATTTTTGTTAATTTCCGCTTTGGTCGACAGAGTATGCACTCATTCTTTCCAAGATGGCAAGATGGAGAGATAATTTGTTGTCAACAATCCACACGCTACTGTCATCAGGATACAAAAAAGGTGCAAATACGATCCAAACCATTTAACACTTTTCAAATCACTGGATATAAGGAAGAACTGACTTAAATTTTTGTCCACCTTACAGACCAACTGTACTTCCATTGTCGCCTGCTTTTAATACTTTTACCTTATAAATATTTAAATAAATTAAATCACGTTTTATACTTATTTCAAAGAACCCCATTGGTAATAAACCGAAAAATGTTCATGGGTTATCCTTGGTTGGCGGCGAGATTAGTTTTGTGATTTACTGCCGTTTTCAGAATTTAGACTTCTGTTTTCCATTTCTCGTGTATCATTTTGACGAATAGTTAGCAGTTTTGGATAAAGAGACATTTATACTATGAACCTGCTACTTGAATAGATTACGCTGCAATAAAATGTTATTCTGTCTGTGGTTAAATGTTCGTGCAACTATGCAGCTTTTAATTTTAGTTCTCCTCAGCGGAGTTGAGATTGTCTTTTGGAGAACGCCTGCCTGGCGTTCACGTCTATGCCTGAGTTCGCGTCAGATTCGTCATTTTGGTGTATATCTAAGTAAATATTCAGGGTAGAATCATCAAATTGCATGTAGATTCATCCTTGGTTGACTGGCAGCTTAAAAAATGGCCCTTTTGACTTATATTTTGTGTTTAATTGCATGCATTCAAATTAGTATCTAAGTTCATATCTCAGTAACTTTAAATAGTGTGATGGTCTTACTGTGTACAGTATGTGCAGCATCCAAGAAAAAAACAGTTCACATTGGATTAAATTTTCCTTTTGAATAACTTACATTCAAGTTTACGTACAAGTTAAGATCCCAGTCGTCACTGTGCATCAGCTAACCTTCGTTTATGCCAATCTTAGGTCTCTTGACCAGATTTTCCTTGTAAGTGGCTTACACTCAACTTTACGTCTGAGTTTAAATCTCAGTCTCTGTACATGGTAGGACTATCTAACTTTGAACATGTATCCATCTCTGATAGTAGAACATCATCCAGTTAAAAATTTGGTCACTTTTACTAAGGTTTTTAGGCTTGTACCACTTTCTTTCAACTTTGTACGAGTTCAAATCTCAGTCAATGTACATTGTGGGACCATCTAACCTTGCACATAAATGCATCTCTGATAGTTGGTCAAGCAAAAGAAGGTCGTTTTCAACAACAATTTTCGCTTAAATGACTAACATTACGGTTTTAAATCTCTTTCATTATATATGGTAAGATCATCTAACTTTGTACATGCGTTAAATGTCTGATGGAAGATCAATATCAAGGTAAAATACGGTAACTCTGGTCAGTATTTCCGCTTGATTGACTAACTTTTTCATTTGGTCTCAGTTACTGTATAAAGGAGACCACACATGCATTTTAGCTCACCTGGCCTAAAAGGCCATTTGAGCTTTTGTCATCACTTTGCGTCCGTTGTCCGTCCGTCGTTCTTCTCCTGTGAAACTGCTGTGCAGATTGTAGCCAAACTTGGCCAAAAGCATTACCAGGGTACGCACTTTCAAAATTATGTTCGATTAGTTGATTGGTCAAACAACATGGCCACCGTTGCTTCAAATGGAACATAGGGTTAAATTGCAGTTTTTGGCTAATAACTCGAAAGCCGTTACAGATATCAAAAATCTGACACGTGTAAAAATGATCAGCATGAAGAGATCTACCTGCCATTCAATTTTGAAGAAAATCTGAAAGCCCATCTCGGAGTAATAGCCCCTTTTCCGTAAAATTTTCAAAATTATTGCATTTTATATTTTTTATTATTTTCAAAAATTGTAAAAGTGAGGTCAAGTGTAAATTGCAAAAATGTTAAGCATATCAAAATCTACAGCATATAAAATTCAACCCCCCCCCTAAAATTTTGAAGAAAATCCAAAAATCCCTGTAGGAGTTTAACTCCCTCCGTCGTAGTTTTGTCCATAGATATATTTGAAATTACTGAATATTTGGATTTCGTTTGGTTTTACGCATTTGAAATAGTCTAGAAATTATTGATTGCCTATGTTTGGGTTCTAGTGCTGCTGATGAGAAATTAATTTCCGAAATGGCCATACAGCTTATGAAATAATGGCAGTTGGATTTAACAGATGTGTTATGGTCTCATGTTCAGTTACTCCGTATCCTTTCGTAAAATATAACTTTCGTATTTTGTCGTCTTTTATTTCCAAAACTTTAGAAGATGACGGTTAAGTGTAAAATGATGAAATGTGTGCAGTGCTGTGGGGTTTTCAAATCTTGTGTTGAAAATAGTTCGTTGACCGCCATTTTGAAAATGGCCGCCAAAAAAGCGGGAAAATTCGATATTGTCCAATGATTTCAATGAAATTTGGTTTCTAAATATATATTGATGTTGCGACTTCAAAACCGGTGTTAAAAATTGTTCGTTGACCGCCTTTCTAAAAATGGCCGCAAAAAAGGCAGGAAAATTCAATATTGTCCGATTTCAATAAAATTTGGTTTCCAAATAGATATTGATGTCGCAACATCAAAACTGATGTTAAAAATTGTTCGTTGACTGCCATTTTATAAAACGGCCGCTAAAAAGGCGGGAAAATTCAAGATTGTTCGTGATCAATTTCAATAAAAATCGGTTTCCAAATAGATATTGATGTTGCGACATCAAGACCGGTGTTGAAAATTGTTCGTTGACAGCCATTTTCAAAATGGCTGCCACAAAATGCGTGATAATTCAACTTTGTCCGATTTCAATGACATTTGGTTACCTTATACATGTAGATATTAATGTAACTACTTCAAAACCGTTGTTGAAAATTGTTTGTTTACTGCCATTTTCAAATTGCTGCCAAAAGAGGAGAAAAAATTCAACATTGTTTGATTTAATTGAAATTTGGTTTCAAAATAGATATTGATGTCATAACTTAAAGATATGCTGTTAAAAATTGTCCTTGACCGCCATTTACAAAATGATGTCCAGCAAGAACGTTTTTTTGTCAAAAAAGCCCAACATAGACATATAGAAAACATGATCAGACTTTAAATACATTTCAAGATATTGGCTACCAAAGTTGGAGAGACTGATGTTCAACAGTATAACTTATAATGTTAGCTTGATTGTGGTAAATTAAAGTCAGGTGAGCAATGCACGCTCCTGGGAGCCTCTTGTTTATAGGCAAGCTTTCTTTACTGTAAAAGGTTACTGTGACTATGTGCCATAACGGGGCCAACTGTGTAATCGTTGATTACTTTAAAAATGTGTTTACTTCACGGATAATTAAATATCGAATCAATACAGATGAAAAAGAAAGGAAATGGGGTAAATGTCAAGGAGACAACATACCATCTCCAGGTTACAACTACCCAAAACAAAGCATCTGGAGTTCAGCGTACGGTCTTCAACACAATTCAGCGTACGGTCTTCAACACAATGAGGAACCTCACACCAAATAGCAAGCCCTAAATGGCCCAAAAAGGTAAACAAGTGAACAAATCAATGCAAAACAAATCACATCGAAGAACCCGAATAATGTTATAAGAAGACAAGGCCAAGCCAATGACCAACATATTCCCGACTTAGGACAGGCGCAAAAATTGCGGTCAAACTCGTTTTGTTGGATCCAAACCCTCCGCTATGTGCGGCAAATGGTTTGACTTTGAGTTAACCGGTAAAAAATCAACTACAGTATGACGGCATCGTCCTACCAGAGTCTACAAGCTCATACACTGGTTTCCTAGAACTCATATATGGTGATTACTGGAGAAAGAATATAAGTGTAAAAAATCACTTGGTAGAAACAGACGGCACGGTACCCCTTTATTCATTTTATGAATGTAAATGTATTGTTAAATGTGCAAAACCGGGTTTTCTCGGTAATGATGTGTGTTTATTATTGGATTGTTGGACAGAATTGTATTTTGTACCGCAAAAGTGGGAACCGAACAATAAGTGGAAAAAGAAGTCTTGCACTATGTCTTTGCAGGCGTTGTCCTGTTTTTTCTTCTATAGCATTTGTTTAATGCACTGAAACATGTTCAAAAATTACAAAGCAAATAAATTATTGTAACATATATATCGACACCTAAATGGCGTTTTTATTTTTATACATATGACATAAGATTAATAATTAATGCTTCAAGAAGAATATTTGATACGAATCATCAGAACTGCTACTTGAATATTCTTTATCAGATGTTTCAATCTCAGTTTCTCTGTCAAGTATCATTTTAGAATTATCACTTTTGTCGACTTGTTTATTACTAGTCTTCCTTACGAATCGTTTCTGATTCGGATGAACTGGTGCTTAAATTACTAAGTTCGGCTTTAAATACCATATATTCACGATCATGACATTCAGGTAATATTGGCTGATATGGATTCAGGTAATCTGAGATGTTTGCTTGGTCGACATCAGATGATTTGTCACTGTCAGTATCTCTTTGGGAATTATCTTTTATGATATCATGGCATTCTTCTGAACCGCGATGACTTGCTTCATTTCTTCTGCCTAACGCATCGTCGAACAGAGTTGCATGAGAATTCTCATTCATTGCGTTTTCATCTATTCTATGGTAAACCCCTTCAGTTATTTCTGCGCTGGAAAGTGTGTTTGAATTTTCTCCAGCCATTTGAACATCCCCATCTCTGTTTCGCATTCTATGCAGGTAGCAGATAATACTTATCAAGGTAATAAAAATCATTGATGTGAGTGCATACATTACCATATCCTTCGTTAGAGCTCCTGTAAAAAGCAAGGCATTCGTCAAGCAACAAATCTGACACAATTAATTAAGTTCTGCATTTAGGCATTTTAAGACCGCATTTGTTATCATTGCAGGTTAAGATCAAAGAATTGGAAATTCACAAATAAAACATATACATGTATATTTGAAAAAAAAAATAACGGTAAAATATGTTCTGTATAATGTTTTGTGCGAGGGAGATACTATTCTGTGGTTTAAATGTTTTTAAGCTTCACATGTTGTTATTTTTAACATGACTGAGTTTCAACTGGATTGCATTACTAGACGATTCGACTGGTGATACCAAAAAAAATAAACACTGATAGGATATGGAGTAAATGCACATGAGACAAAGTTGCTACAAATACATGGTATAAACCAGCAAGGGAACAACGATTTTAAATTGAAGCCTTCAACAATGAGCTTTGCTCATATCTCATAGCAAGTCCATGACGGTCCTAAGCATAAATATCGTTCATCACGGCACCCTACCGACTGTCATTTTGAATTTCCAATACTTTATTTTGTTTCCACTTCTTTGACAGTGAATTTATTGTCGGTATTCGGTTTACTTTTGTAGAATAAATATCCTGTCATTTATTGAACGTTTCTCTTGTGTACCAAGTTTAATTCTCTGCTATAATTTGTTTAACGGGATGGCGTTCTCGAATGGAACTTTTCTTTAACATCCATGCAATTTTTGAATATAAAAAAGTATCAACAAATCTGAAAACATATTCAATATATAAAATTCACAGAATAGCTTTAAACCTGTCGGTTACACCTGATATACATTTCACAACTCATTCCTTATTGCCGTGCCTGTAGATGTACAGCGATTTTGTCAACAGAGCGAAATTTCTGTTTCAAAAACTTATACATCAAGGGTATGTTCAGTCACTGTTGCAATTTTCACTACAGAAGTTTAACGGTCGTCACCACTATTTGAGAGACCATTACAATGTTTCTGTTTCACAAATGAGAGCAGATATTTTTGGGTAGATCCAGAGTTGGGTACCGGACTGACTAACACCGACTGTGACAAAAACAGACCTTTCACTGGCAGTGTGACGGGTGCCACACGTGGAGCAGATAATGCTTACCCTTCCGGAGCACCTGATGATACCACAGTTTTTATAGGGGTTCACACTGCTAGTGCTTTAATTTTGTGGCGTTCTTGTTCATTTTTGTTTATTTGTTTTGTCTTTGTCATACTGTCTCCATTCGTGTTGCTGTGAATTGCCGTGATGTTGGATTTATGATTTTAGAAATTCCCCGTTCCTTTTCTTGCTTCGGTATTCGTTTGCCGATGTATACAACAAAAATTGTTCCTGGTAACACCAAATATATATGATCCAGTAAATAGACCGAATCAGGGACATGTAAACACTGACTAATTCAGTGGTAAAATGTACAAAATGTAATCCCTGACCAGTTAAGGGATTACATGGTATCCTTAAAAGTTGATTGGTTTAGTATTGTTTTGTTTCATTGTCTTAAATTAGATCATTGACAGATCCTCAGTTTATAAAGGAACGAACCCAGGGATATTGTTAAAAAGGTTACACACTACAAATTTGGTGGACAGCGGTGGGGATCTGTTAGAAAATATTTTTACAGTAATTTTGCAATGGCCTTACAAAAAGAAAATATAAGTTTGATGTGTGAATCAGATGAAAACTTGACGGAATCTCAACTCCGTCAGGAAATTGAATATCTAAAAAAATGAAATGAATGTCCCTGGTAGGGATAAATTCCCTGTACCCGTGTCCGTTCGTCGAGAAACACGGGGATCATCTGACTCCTGAATAGGTTTGGGAACGACTGTGAAAGGTGGTTTCCAAACAAATGTTCCCTTGTTTGAGGGTAGCAGGCCTAAAACACCAATCAGGTTTGACATCCCGAAGTTTCAAATACAGCGTTCACATTGAAGACTCGAGTGAAATACGTGCACAAATCCAACCATCGCCCTTAGACAAATACGTCTCAAAAACAAGACTGTTTTTGACACCTGTTTTGCAAAGTCAGAAATGAATAATGAAGAGCGAGTGTGGTATGAAAACCAAAAGAGTTGAAGAATAAAAACATAGCTAAGCCGGCAACATATGACGGCAAAGGTCCCTGGCATGACTACAAGTCCGAGTTGGACGCATGTTCCGAGAAAAACAACTGGTCAGACAGGGAAAAGCAGTGTCCCTTACAGGTCAAGCCCAAGTTGTTTTGGGAAATCTCCCTCCAGAAGCGTGCCAGAATTTTGGGGAACTGGTCAAGTCATTAGAGGAACTGTTTGCACCCTCTAATTAATCAGACTGAGTTGTGTAGAACTCAGCTCAGGGAAAGACGACAAAGGGCTATAGAAACCCTCCCCGGTCTGGACAAAGATATAAGACGTTTGGCAAACTTGGCATTTCCAACTGCCCCACATGATGTGCGAGAAACCTTTGCCAAAAAACAGTTTGTAGACTCCTTGATTGACGGAGACATGCGGTTGAGGGTAAAACAGGCTAGATCTGTTAATCGAAATGATGCCATCAGGTACGCCGTTGAGTTGGATGCTTTTAATAAAACAGAGCTCAAAAGTAGCGAGGGATACGTTAGGTCAACCGTCAATTAAAAGACAAAAAGTGAAACGACCACACTCTTGAAATCGACGAAGGAAGCACGGATAAACTTACAGAAAGAGGCCTGTGATTTTAAATCGAAACAACCAAGTACGGACCCTAAACGATTTGAAAACGTAATATGTCATGCATGCAGAGAGAAAGGACATGTATCTTGTTCCTGTCCAAAGGAAAAGAAGGCATATGCATGTTATACTTGTGGGAATCAAGGCCATATTGCCAGATATTGCACTCAAAGACAAAACGGGGGTCGACAAAAGATAGCACAAATTAAAAAGTGCAGAAAACGTCCAGAGCAAGTCAGATTTTTGGGGAATTGTCAAACATGCCAGAATTAAACCCCAATGGTAGAAACATAATGACTTCTAACGGAGAGTAGTTAAAGGTTTCTTGAAAACAATAATAGAAATAAAAGAAATCCAAACTGACAATTTTAGGTGTTTGAACGAAGCCATTGTGGCCGATATTAACATGAAAACCCACCAACCTGAAATTGATTTATGTCAAAATCTAATCAAAATTCAGGACATCAGAATTCCTTTTTATATCGAGGGCAGGATAAGCTGTAACCGGGTCTCAATTTTAGAAACCGTTATATTACCCCCACAGTCAGAAGCAGTTGTGAACGGAAAAATAGATGACAAATCACATGTTTTGTTTAGAGTTGGTCTGGTAGAACAAAGCCATTATTTCCAGAAAGCTGATAAAGCATTGGTTGGTAGAACAATAGTTCAAACAAATAAAAAGGTACCAATACGACTTATGAATTTATCTGCCAAATCCAAAACACTCTATAGAGGAATGGTTGTTGCTAAAGTAAGTCCAGTAAGCGAGGAAACTACTCCACTGTCGAACCAGGGAAATAACACAGACCTCCCACCACAATTAAAAGAATTGTATGAGCCTCTCTGAGAAACAGGCTAGAAAGGTTAAACATCTTTTGCAATCCTATTCGTGCGTTTTTTTTTTGTTTTGTTTTGTTTTTTTTTTTGGGGGGGGGGAAATGATGCTGACTTTGGCAGAACCAGTATCATTAAGCATGAAATTGATGTTCAAAATGCAAGACCAATTAAAGAACCCCCGAGGTGAGAAGAGTTCCATATTATTTACAGGACGAATATGACGAAGCAATTAAAAGGCATGTTGGATAAAAATGTCATAGAACCTTTGACAAGAACTTGGGCATCAGGGATAGTGCTAGTTAAGAAAAAGGACGGCTCGACAAAGTTCTGTGTTGACTACAGAAACCTCAACAAGGTAACTGTAAAAGACGCGTACCCCAACCCAAGGTTCGACGACACTTTGAATCAAATGGCAGGATTAAAATGGTTCTGAATTATAGACCTATGTTTGGGTTACTGGCAAGTAGAATGCCACCCAAAAGACCGACCGAAAACAGCTTTTTTCAGTTTCAAGTCATTTAGTTCGGGTTATCCAATGCTTAAGTCGCATTTGAACGACTAATGGAGACTGTTGGCTGGGATACAGTGGCATATCTGTTTGATATATTTGGATGACATTATCATTTTCGAGAGATTTTGATAATACAGTTAAAAAATTATCTTTTGTATTTGAAAGACTGGCATTTGCGGGTCTGAAGCTTAAAAAAATGAAAATGTTTGCCATGCAAGTTGAATATTTAGTTATATAGTTTTGGAACACGGTCCCCAGAAAATTGAAGTGATCAAAACATGACAGGGACCTTTAAATGTGACAGTACTAAGGTCATTTCTAAGATTTTGTGGCTATTACAGAAAGTTTATTGAAAGGTTTGCCGATATAGCACAGCCACTGCACAAATTAACCCGAGAAATGGACGGATGAATGCCAGTCTTCTTTTGACGTGCTTAAGGGTTATCTGTTCAAGTCCCCAGATTTGGCACTTCCCGATTTTAGTCAGCCATTCATTCTTGATACTGTTGCCAGTAGCTATTGTGTCGGAGCGGTTTTGTCTCAAAGGCCAAGAAAAACCGATAGCATCTGCCAGTAGAAGCATGAGAAATATTGCGTGACCAGGAAGGAGCTCTTAGCCGCAGTCTATCTCAAAATATACTTCAGGCACTATTTACTTGGTAAGAACAGACCATAGCTTCCTTTGTTGGATTCTAAATTTTAAAGACCCTGCGGGTCAAATGGCAAGGTGGCTCCAGGTCCTTTCCTCTTTTGACATAGACATTCAACATAGGGCAGGGGCGAAACACACTATTACGAATGCTATGCTACTTAATCTGCACTGATGCGACATAAATTGTCGAAATGCACATATGCAGAACTAAATTCACAGTTACCTAGGCATTTCGTAGATTGTCAGCACTGGGCCGATGCCACTGCTGGTGGAAAATAAGTCCCCGAGGGCATTCACCAACCCAGTAGTCAATACTTCGGCGCTGGCCCGAAAATTGATTTAATTTGAAAATTTGCAATATCTTAATTTCTGAGATTTTATTTAAATCTAAGGCGTATCTCCCTCTTGCATTGCTCTGTCCTTAGCTTATTTTGGCTTTCCTATATAGATCCTATTGGTAATTTGTTCTCTATCAGGTTTTACACATATTTCGGTTCAATGATTTCAAATCATTTTGACTTAATTTGCACTGATGAGACATAAGTTGTCGAAATGCGAATATGCAGAACCTCAATTCACAGTAACATCGGTATTTTGTTATTCGTTTACCATGTTAACAGTGTCAACGATGTAGGCTGTCTGAGAAGGTGCAGAACGTTCATAAAGCAGTAAGCACGAACAGTGAAACTGATGAAAATTGCGACATGACTCTGTTGGAGGCTCAACAAAATGACCAAGACATTCAGAAGGTTCATTTACGCCATATCCTTTCGGAAAATATCAAAAGTGGGTTGATTCTACCTGATGAGGAATTAATTTCCGAAATGGCAATACAGCTCATTAAAATTATTGCAGATGGAGTTAACATTGTGTTTTTGTCTCATGTTCATTTACTCTATATCCTCTCATAAAATATTGAGAATAGTACCAGGGCATCCTGTGATAGCATTACAGTGGAATGTTATGGTGTGCAATCTTTATACTCTCAATGGATCAGATTAGTTATTCATAGCAAATCATTGTGTAGAGAATGTAAGGTAATACTCATAGGGCTTTATATTCGCGGTACGAAATTTTCGCGGTTTTTAATGTTGGATTTTTACTCGCGGGGTTTTATATTCGCGGATTTTTAGTTATATAAAGTCGTTATGTTCATTTATATTTAGATTTACAGTAAAATATTCGCGGGTATAAATTTTAACGCGAATAGCGCGAAAACTAATACCCCGCGAAATATAACAACCGTTCAGTGGTTACAACAATGTCAAATTTTCAAGCTATCATGCCTTTGTCCCAAAGACGACAAGTCTTAAATTACTGTTATGACATTCGATCATCTGGACATTTGGGTGTTCATTAATCGTTGAGGAAGATAAGACAGAATTATTTTTGGCCTGGTTTACAGAATGATGCAAGAAAGTATATAGCAGGCTGTGATGTCTGTTGGAGGAGAAAAACATCCTTCGAAAAAGAAACAGGCACCTATGCAAATGGTTCAATCAGGTGTACAAATGCAAAGAAAAGGAAAAGATATACTAGGTGAACGTCCTGAAATTGAAAGGGGGAACACATACATTTTAGTTATCTCGGACTATTTCACAAAATGGACGGAGGCTTACCCTTTTACATGGAAGCACAAACGTTTTCTAGAATTCTTGTAGAAGAGGTAGTTACTCGTTTTGGGGTCCCACATATCGTCCATTCGGATCAAAGGAAGCAATTTGAAAGTCGTTTGTTTAAAGAACTGTGTTCAATGTTGGGCATAACAAAGACGAGAACTTCACCATACCACAAGAAATCAGATGGAATGGTAGAACGTTTTAATTAGACCCTTGAAACAATGTTAAGTGCATATATTTCCGACAATTACAGGGACTGGGACAAACAATTAACATACGTAATTATGGCGTATCGTGCTATGGAACACGAAACTACAGGTCTTAGTCCATTTTTTATGATGATTTCGATATATGCCATGCCACCAGGTTTAAATCCTATTCCTACTCACAAATGAGCCTGGGAACTTAGGGAAAGGATTGAAGAGGCTCATGCTCTGGTCAGAAAATATTCTGAAGGGAAAAGTCATATCATGACAAGAAAGCTTCATGGGAAAGGTTTGAAGCAAATGATATGGTTAATGTATACTTTCCGCAAAAGAAGAAGGGTTGTACACCAAAATTCACATCATTTTGGAGAGGACCTTTTACAATTTTGAGGAAGATATCTGAAGTTTTGTATGAAGTCTATTGCGGTAGAAATAACGAAGGGCAAGTGATACATTGTGATAGATTGAGGCGAAAGGTAAAACAGTTACTTACAGGTAAACAATTCCCGACAATGGAAAAGAATAATCTATGGAAAGAGAGAAAGAAGGGGAAATAGATGACCTTATACTGGATCTAAAGCAGGAAATTGAAAATGTTGAGGGTTTAGTTCAAAATTCTGATTCTGGTAGACTTAGACGTGCCATTCAACCTCAAGAAAGATATGGCTATTTTTGTTATAGTTAATTATATTTGTATATTGATATAAGTTTTTATGATTTGTACATAGCTGAGTAAACGTGTTATTGTACACTTTTAGAGTAGACACTGGTTAACACAAAAACTACACCAAGAAAAACGAATGAGGTGCCGCTTATGACTGCATGCGCACTTTGCAGTGAGGAATTCCCAAGTGAAGAGCAGCTGAAGACGCATCTTCTCCAGTGTGCAGAGACAAAGACTAAAACCGATGTCGCAGATGTGGAAATGTTTTCAAGAAGAAGGAGTACCTTAAATGCCATATGCAAAACATCCACGATAGAAAGCTGACTACTGCACCTAGGCCAGTGAGCATTCATGATGAGGAGGATGCAAACAAACATGTTGAGAAAGAAGAAAAGTCTGAAGATTTTTTCTGACGACAGCAGTCCTGAGGACGATATCGACATATATAACCCTTAAGAACTTATTTGGGAGGTTTCCGAGGTAGACAGTGATTAAGGTGGTGGGGCAAAATCGAGAGATTTGTCAAAAGACACTGAAGATTTGGATGTTGATAGGACGATAAAACAGAAATGTTTGCCACTACCAGCTGCTTCTCCGGTAAACAGAAACACCACAGCGTCAACAAAAAACAAGAGTAAAGAGAATACACATGAGTTTGTATGGATAATACCGGCATTCAGACAGAACAGGAAAGACGAAGGTAGAGGGTGAAAGAGAACAGTCTACTCAGACCACTGGAGCAAGTGAAAGAAAGACGGGGAAGGTCATTACCAAATATGTTGAAGATGGGAAACAAATAGAGAAAAATGATTAACATGAAACCAATTGGATCTTTGGATTCCGAAAAAGAATACAAAGTAGATATCTATCTTATTGGTGTTATTTATTACTTTACTTTATCAAACAATGTCCAAATTCATTTTTTGCTATTTCATAGTCCTCTGGTTTGAAGACATTCCAAACAGTTAAGTTAAATGCTGATGATAATTGTCGCTGACGGGTTAAAGGTGGGACTGTAATAGTATTGTAGTGGTATGACATGTGGTCATATCGTTGACAAGAATATTTATTGTGAAGAGTTGTTGATGGTTTTTGTCATTTGAGACAAATTGGACAAATTGTAGCTTTGAGAGCTACTGCAGAAACAATTCTGGAAGGAAATGTATGCTTACTGTATGATGTGTCAGCTTCTTTGGATTTTTACACGGTTTCTTGAAAGTGTTTGATTTTATGAAGTTATGGTCGTACGGAACGCATAAGGTCGAAGGTGTGGGTAGTGTTGCGAAATCACAAAATCACCACTCACTAGTTTGATGAAATCAACACTTTATTTTCTCTCCAAAAAAACTTACCTGGATTGTTTATCTTGGATACCACAATGAATATCATCGTAAATCTATTAATCATTTATTATAACTAGCAAATCTAGATTGATACAATTTTTAGTATAATTTTTAGCTTCTGGAGATGCTAATTTCCATTTAAATCGGTTTATTTTCATTCAAACGGGATCATATTGATACAAATTACAGTGGACGCTTTTCGACGATTCCGATGGTTGATTCTGGGTACTCTCTGGCGCGTCCTGGTCCTGAATCTTTAAAGAAACGATAAAGTTGGTTGCATGGTTTGATGAGTTCACTCTGGCGATAACTTATTACCCTCATAAAGTTGTAATTGCTTGATCTCAAATCGGGCGTATAGAACAGCCAATTTGCTTTGTCCGGTGTTGAAACCCCAGACGTTACAACAGAAGGACAATCACTTGGTTTGTGTATATTTGTGTATATTTCTTTCTGTACGTGGTATAAAACAGTCGTCGTTGGGTTGAGGAAGTCTTTGGTTTGAGACGGCAAGTGGTTGTTAAAGAAAGTTTGTATATTGTTTGGTTCGTGACAGGTTTTGTTTAGAGGTTAGGTTTAAGTTTTATCTTAGATTTGTAGTTCATAGCTTGTGTGTATCTTCTGAAGATATTTGTTTTGAACTGATGTTTGTATATTGGTTATCTATTGTGAGGAGCCCATGATCGCAACATAACTTAGTTGATTGGTTTTAGTATTGTATTGTATTGCTTTATTGATTTAAATTAAATCATTGACAGATCATCAGTTTAAACTGGAACGAATCTATTGATATTGTTTTAAAGATACCCACTACAGTACATTCACTTATTCAGTCAGGAGTTTACATGAAATCCCATATTTGTTGGAATTACTTTAGTAATACGCTTATTTACTTTAATATATATATTTTATTTATACCCTTTGAGCTTCTGTGATTTTCTTTTTCTGTCGTTGATGACATTTGAAGTTCTGTAAAAAAAAATATGCCATAAAAATCTTTGTATCTTACTCGAGGTTTAAGAAAAAAGTATTTTACTCAATAGGCATTAGCGACATCAGAGAATATTGATAAAACTTTTGAAATTTAAGATCAAATACTGACAATGCTCTTGAAGACAACTGATAGGGCACAGTAGATACCAGGAATTTACTCACTGGAACACCAAAGAAAAACGTACCAAAAATCTATTTTACCTAAAATGTATTATCTGAAATAGGAATTTGTCGCTGATCCACTAATGATTATCAATACTATGCATTACGTTTTTTCAAACAAAAACATGAATTACAGTAAGACCTGAAAAAATATATCAATTTGGTATTCACTAGCCCAGTAGTCAGTACTTCAGTGCTGACCCGAAAGTCGATTATATTTGGAACCTTACAACATCTAATTTTTTTGTAAATTTTGTTGAAAGCAAAAGAGTATCTCCCTCAAGCAAAGCTCTGTCCTTAGCTAAAGTAAGTGAGAACCGAACCGTCAATCAAAAGAACGAACAATCAATAGACAATTGCAAAATCAGACACACTAAGAAACAAGGACACCACTTGAGTACGGAACAAAAAAGAAAAATGAAGACACACATACAGATGTACAACGAGGACCAAATAAAAAACCATGAGTGTGATCAGGTGTACCGGTAGAGTAAACATCTCCTGCTTGTTATTGTTATGTGGTAGAAATGACCAATAAATTATTGTAAATTGACGTCAGCAATGATAAAACAAAATTGGCTCAAAATTAACTTTTAATAAGACGAAAAACAATTATTTTACAAAAGGTATACAATATACGACTTATCTGACAATAATGAAGTCCAAGTAAAAATCCAAATTAATGGCCAGATGAATATTCCTTATAATCCTCACTAAATAGTTGATCATATATTCACGATAACTGATGTCGATTTCCAATACAAAAGAGGTGCGTGATAATCCTGTATAAACAAATTAATCCTGTGTAAACTTATTAAACTGACTGCCTTGCCCTTTTCTGCTACCCTACATATATACATTTATTCTTTCTAGAAAAATTATTGACTGGAACATTCCTTATCAACTAATAATCACATGACTAAAATGACTATGTAAGGAAAACTTCTAGAAATTTCTATGTGTTAAAAACTAAATTTAAATTCTAGAAATTTCTATATGTTTTGCTTTTAATAACCTTGACCATTGTTTATTGTAAACAAGTAACATAACTAGGCCAAAAAAATTACACAACCTTAAGGTCATACAAAATAAAAACAATGAACAAAATGCATTTTAAAATATATACAATATTTAATTACCTATTACACCTCCCCCCCCTCCAAAAGAAAATGTTTGAATGCAATGAAATACATTTAAACTAAGCAATGAGGTGTTATGAAATTGATCAAACTCTTGACAATGCGTTAGCAATGACATTATCTTTTCCTTTAATGTGTCTTATGTCTAGATTAAAACCTTGTACAGTCAAACTCCACCTCAAAAGTCTTTGATTTTTATCGTTCATTTTCTGAATGAATTTAAGAGGGTTATGGTCAGTATATACAATGATAGGCTGAATTGAAGCTGTAACATAAATTTCAAAATGTTGTGAAGCCAAAATCAGAGTCAAACATTCATTTTCAATGGTGGAGTAATTTTTTCTGGTGTTTATTAAATTTTCTTGAAAAATAGCAAATTGCATGGTCTATACCATCTTTACCTTCTTGTAATAAAACACCGCCAGCAGCAACATCACTGGCATCTACTGCTAATTTAAATTGACAATCAAAATTAGGTGTTACTAAAACTGGCGCACTTTCTAGGATGGCTTTTAGTTCTTCAAATGACTCATCACAACATTTAGACCAAAGAAACTTTACATTTTTTCTCAATAATTTGGTCAAAGGCTCACTAATAGAAGAGAAGTTTTGACAAAATTTTCTATAATATCCAGCCATTCCCAGAAAACGCATCAATAGTTTCTTATTCTCAGGTTTCGGAAAACTAGAAATAGCACTTATTTTAGCATTAATAGGTTTTACCTGACCCTGACCTACAACATGTCCTAAATATTTTACATAAGTTCATCCAAATTCACTCTTGGAGAGGTTAACTGTTAACATAGCATTGCTTACACGTTCGAAACAAGAGTCTCTCAAGAGCCTGTATCGCTCACCTGGTCCTTGATTAACATAGACATTTTATGTTAAAGAGCCCATATATATAGTTAAAATATAAATCCAATATCCCTTATTAGTTAAAGGAGAGAAGGTCTCTGTTAGTGTTTCCCATGGGGTCCAATGTTAAACTATGTTCCCTGCTGGCAGTAATCTTGGATAAAGTGTGAACCTAAAAAAGTTTTCTTTTCAGGGGTCCACATAAAGACTATTTTGACCAAGTTTGGTTCCATAAGCTAAGTAGTTTAAGAGGAGATCTTTGAATGTGTTTACCATAGGGTCCAATGTAAAAACTAAGATCCCCGCTGGCCGCCATGTTGGATATCGCGCTGACCTGAAAAACACCTTTTTGCAAGGGACCATTCATTAACTATTGCGGCCAAGTTTTGTTCTAATTGGCTCAGTAGTTTCAGAGAAGAAGGTCTTTGAAAGTGTTTTCCCATAGGGTCAAATGTTAAAACTATGTTTCCCGCTGGCGGCCATCTTGAATATCGCCCTGACCTGAAAAACACCTTTTTTGCAAATGACCAAAGAAGGACTGTTATTGCCAAATTTGGTTCCAAATGGCTCAGTAGTTTCAGAGAAGAAGATCTTTGAAAGTGTTTTCCCATAGGATCCAATGTTAAAACTATGTTTCCCGCTGGCGGCCATCTTGAATATCGCCCTGACCTGAAAAACACCTTTTTTGTAAGGGACCATCCAAGGACTATTGTGGCCAAGTTTGGTTTCAATTGGCGCAGTAGTTTCAGAGAAGAAGATCTTTAAGTGTTTTCCCATAGGGTCCAATGTTAAAACTATTTTCCCCGCTGGTGGCCATCTTGGAAATTGCGCGATCCTGAAAAACCCCTTTTTTGTAAGGGACCACCAAAGGACTATTGTTGCCAAGTTTGATACTAATTGGTTCAGTAGTTTCAGAGAAGATCTTTGAAAATGTTTTCCCATGGGATCCAATGTTAAAACTATGTTCCCCGCTGGCGGCCATCTTGGAAATCGTGTGAACCTAAAAAACATCTTTTTTGTAAGGGACCACCCAATGACTATTGTGGCCAAGTTTGGTTGCAATTGGCTCAGTAGTTTCAGAGAAGAAGACTTTGAAGGTGTTTTCCCATAGGGTCCAATGTTAAAACTATGTTTCCCGCTGGCGGCCATCTTTGAAATCGTGTGGACCTAAAAAACACCTTTTTGTAAGGGACCACCCAAGGACTATAATGGGCAAGTTTGGTTGCAATTGGCTCAGTAGTGTCAGAGAAGAAGACCTTTGAAAGTGTTTTCCCATAGGGTCCAATGTTAAAACTAAGTTTCCCGCTGGCGGCCATCTTGGAAATCGTGTGAACCTAAAAAACATCATTTTTGTAAGGGACCACCCAATGACTATTGTGGCCAAGTTTGGTTGCAATTGGCTCAGTAGTTTCAGAGAAGAAGATCTTTGAAAGTGTTTTCCCATAGGGTCCAATGTTAAAACTATGTTTCCCGCTGGCGGCCATCTTGGAAATCGCGCGGACCTAAAAAAACACCTTTTTGTAAGGGACCACCCGAGGACTATTGTGGCTAACTTTGGTGCCAATTGGCACAGTAGTTTCAGAGGAGAAGATCTTTGAATGAAAAGTTTACGACGGACGGACGGACGACGGACGCAAAGTGATGGCAAAATCTCACCCTGGCATATTCAGGTGAGCTAAAAAGTTCGAAGTATATGAAGATGTTCTTCCCATGTGTCACCATATATAAGAATGTCATCAATGTATGCTTCTCAACCATTAATTCCAGAAATTACACTTTTGATGAGACGCTGAAAAGTTGCCGGCGAATTTTTCATGCCAAAAGCCATCACCTTGTATTGGAAAAGTCCATCGGGTGTAACAAAAGCGGAAAGTTCTTTTGCACGCTCTGTAAGGGGAACTAGACAAAATCCTTTCAACAAGTCTATTTTTGTAATGTATTTAGCATTTCCAATTTTATCTTTTTCTCAAAAGTTTGAGTGGGCCTCTAACTGCATGTCCAAAAATCAATTCATATGGACTAAAACCTAATGATTCCTGGACTACTCCTCTTACAGCAAATAAAGGAAAAGAAATTCCTTCATCCAAATTTTTCTCAGTGTCAAAACAATAGGTCCGCATCATATTTTTTAAAGTTTGATGAAATCGCTCAAAGGCGCTTTGACTTTCAGGGCGATATGCAGATGATCTGTACTGTTTAATGCCTAATTCATTCATAACTAGCTGACATAAAGTTTGAACCTTGATCTGATTGAATAGATTTACGTAGGCCAAACAAAGTAAAAAAAATAATTAAAGTCCTAACTATGGTCTAAGTCTTTATATTTCTTAAAGGAATAGCTTCAGGAAACCTTGTGGATGCACACATGATAGTTAACATGTACTGAGTACCAGATTTAGTTTTTAGTAATGGACTTACACAATCTTTTAATATTCTACTAAAAGGCTCCTCAAAGGCAGCTATTGGTTGAAGAGTTGCTTTTGGAATAACTTGGTTTGGTTTCCCTACTAACTGACATGCATGACAAGACTTGCAGTAATTGGAGACATCTTTTCTAAAATTAGGCCAATAAAAATAATTTGAAATTTTGTTGTTAGTCTTATTAATGCCTAAGTGTCCTGACATGGGAGTATCATGGGCCATGCTTAATATCTCAGCTCTATACAACTTTGGTACTAAAATTTGGTACTTTACTGCCCATTCTGCATCAGCAGATACATCAGAAGGTCTCCATTTACGCATATTAATACCATTTTTAGTAAAATAAGTGATAGGTTCTTGCAAAGACTCACTTTTATCAACAGCCCTATTGAAAAAACATGAAATTTCAGGGTCTTTATTTTGCTCCTTACTAACAGGATCAGGAACAGACTTCACCCCAGAAAAAGAACTATGCGCATCTGTACCAAAATGAGGCAAACATTGTGACAACTCCACAAAACCACTGGGTTTTACTTCACTTTCCTTCCTTTGCTTTACCTATAACAGTCAGATATCAAGTGGCCTTCTTTCTTACAATAATTACACGAAATCGACTTAAATGGCTTCTATGATTGTGAAGGAGGATATGACTTGAACGAGCTATTAACTGGACGTTGCCTTCTATTTACTTCATTTGTTGGTTCGGGTGAAAAATTTGTGGAATTATTTGAATTTCTGAAACAATTCTGTGGTTTATTAAAAAATTGTGTTTTATGAGTAAGTGAAAAATCATCATCACCAATAAAATGTCAGTACTAATACACCTTTTAAATTCTTCAAATAAAACAAGCTGACGTAATTTCTCATGATTATTATTTATTTTCTTTGATGAACACCAACGATCAAATGGCTGCTCTTTTGTTCTAGCAAATTCTGCATAGATTTGGCCACTCTTTTTCTGCATTCCTAAATTTTTGCCGGTAAGCTTCAGGGACCAGTTCATAGGCTTTAAGAATTAACTCTACACAATTTCATAATCTGTAGCCTGTTCTACTGACAACTGAGTGTATATTTCCCTCCCTTGCCTTACCAATTAACACACTCAAATTAGATCATATTGGTTATTTGTTCTCTATCAGTTTTAAAACACCTTTGAGTTATGGTCTTCCAAACATTTAGATTTTATCTTCACTGATGAGACATAAGTTGTCGAAATGCGCATATGCAGAAATTAAATTCACAGTATCTTCGGTATTTAGTTATCTGTAATAACATTGACCAATTGTGTTTTGGCCACTTTAAATTCTGAGCTATTTTCTCAAAATGCAGAAAAAATTTGTTTACACCCTTTTCTTGATAAGGGGGTCCAACCTGATGTTTTTAGCATATGTCTCAGAATTTTGACAAAGGTGCCGATTCTTTTCAGCTAATTCCAACTTTTTTTTTCATTTCTAATTGAAAATTTAGCTCTCTTTCTTTTTGCTGCTGTTCAAATTCTAATTTTCTTTCTCTTTCTTGTCTCTCTATTTTTAATTTTCTTTCTCTTTCTTGCCTCTCTATTTCTTATTTTCTTTGCTCTCTTTCTAATTCTAATTTTCTGATTTCTAATTCTTTTTTAATTTCTATTTTTTTTTAATTTCCAAATCAGGTGTTTGAATGCCAAAAGTCTTCTCCAAAACAGATTAATCAAAAATATCTTCTTCAACCAAATAATTTGCAATCACATTTTGAATTTCAAATTTTCTCATTCCTGAATAATTTCTTATGTTTTCCTAAAAAAACCAACTCATCCTTTTTAAGCTTCTTAAAATTCTCCACCTGACACGTAGACATGAATTGTTCTGGATCTAATGACATCTTGTAAAAAATTTATTGCTGACTTTTAAAAATTTGCTATTCAACAGAAATATAATAATTTCTTTTTTTAACAGTTTCTGAGATCCCGGACGAACCCTCAATTTCTGTTATGTGGTAGAAATAACCAAAAAAATTATTGTAAATTGAAGTCAGCAATGATAAAACAAAATTGGCTTAAAATTAACTTTTAATGAGACGAAAAACAATGATTTTACAAAAAAGTATACAATATACGACTTATCTGACAATAATGAAGTCAAATTTAAAATCCAAATTAATAGTTCACTAAAGTCCACCACTAAATATCCAGATGAATATTCCTTATAATCCTCACTAAATAGTTGATAATATATTCACAATGCCTGATGTCGATTTCCAATACAAAAGATATGCGTGATAATCCTGTATAAACTAATTAATCCTGTATAAACTTATTAAACTGACTGTCTTGCCCTTTTCTGCTACCCTACATATATACATTTATTCTTTCTAGAAAAATCATTGACTGAAACATTCCTTATCAACTAATAATCACATGACTAAAATGATTATGTAAGGGAAATTTCTAGAAATTTCTATGTGTTAAAAACTAAATCTAAATTCTAGAAATTTCTATATGTTCTAAGTTTTAATAACATTGACCATTGTTTATTGTGAACAAGTAACATAATTAGACCCAAAAAATTACATAACTTTAAGGCCATACAAAATAAAAACAATGAACAAAATGCATTTCAAAATATCTTCAACATTTAATTACCTTATAAGACACCCGCCGTGTTGAACATGTCAACTCCGGTAGTAAAGTCGAATCCGATAGAGGAAAAACAAACTTNGAAAGATCTGTTGTCATCTGGGAAACAGATATTCCATAGCGATCCAAAAGATCGTGATGTCGACCGTAAAACTTCTGTAGTGATAACTTTAAGTTTTTTGTAACGTACCCTTGCTTAAGTAGTCTATTTGTAAGCAACTAAGCTCTATCAAGGAAGTCAATGTAAGCCCTTGAGTAGCGAGGCCGAAACGGATGTGGAAGTATCTCTAGGATACTTAATTTCAAGCTCCTTTGCATAAATAAGATGAAGAAAATCACCAAAGCTGGGGTTGTTTAATGGTAAAAAATCATATACATAACGGAAGCTGAAATTAAAGGACTGGGCCAGTTTTTTGTCTTTATTTTAAGGAAGCCCTTCAATGAATTCAGCCTCATAAGAGTGGAGAAACATATCAGCTAAAGGAGGTGCACAGTTTGTGCCTATTGGAATTCCAATTGTCTGTTGAAAAACAAGTCCTCCGAACTGAACAACTATATTGTCGATCAAAAACTAACATTTTTATCACTTCTTCCTCTGTTTATTTTTTCTGTGATTCTGAGTCGTATTTCACAAAGTATGCTTGTTCTCTGCCTATGACAATGTACTTCGCCGTTCTTACGGGAGAAACATCTATGAATTATATCTTTCAGCCAAGATTTCAGTTGTTCATGAGGAATGGTAGTATAAAGTGTGGAGAAGTGAAATGTTTTAATGCCGTTGCAATGGAATAATGATCTAAATTTCAGGACCTCAAGCAGATCTTTAGAGTTTTTTTAATATCCACATTTCATTTACACCACTTCTTGAAAAGCTATTATCACAGTATTTTTGAAGGCTGTCAAGATGGAGGTTAAAAGCTTAGAAAGAGGTTTTGTGGAACATTATGAAGGGAGATCGGCGTCTTCATCTTTGGTCGAAATTCCAAGGGAAAGCAAAACAGATTTATGGTTCTGTAATATCTCCTCCTTAGACAGAGTAGTGGCTGTGTATGTTGGATTGCCCTGGGAGCTACCAATGCCTAGTTCTTTCTTTAAACATTCGATGTAATGATTTTTGCATATGAAAAGTATTTTATTAGGGGCATTATCTGCCGGAACAACAACATATTTGTTTTGAATGGAGGACAAGTATCTGGCAACATCGGCATTTTGGAAAATGGATGATGCTTTAGTTGTCATTGACCCTCGTAGCTGACTGATTATTTTAAGCATCATGGACCTCACAGCCTTAATCCACTCCGAAAGAGAATAAAGATCTTCATCTTGTTCACGTTTAACCCATTTTTGGCGTAGTCCTCTACAACATCCATAAGGATTTTTAAATGTTGCTCCCAGTTGATGGATCGTGGTTCACGGAATTTGGGTCCCTTTGCAAGGATATCACGGAGAGACGGGTTTTCGATGATGTTCAAGTCTCCCGTTATGACGTGACCACAGGGACTATATCTGTAAGGTTGAATTTAAACATGAACAATCGGGTGGTTTAGACTTGTGGTCGTCGATAGTAAGGCTCTGCAATACACGTTTATTGTTGAAAATTTTAGACGCTATCGCTGAAGTATAGGTATATGAGATGATTGGAATTGATGTGTCCTTAAAATAAGGAGGTATTTTGTTTTTTTTCATTTTTGTGTTGCGGTATATTGGCAAGGTTGATGGCATTCAAACCCTTATTAGCAAACTTTATTGGTAGAAACGAACGGTGTTCTTCTACATTTACATGTTCTTTAACAGGTTGGAATAATCTGTGTTGACCAATATCAAGGATAACTGCGCTTATTTGTATAAAGATGAGGATGAGTCAGTAACAGAATATTCAAGAGATTCTTTATACAGTGCATTCAATTTAGTTAGTGGCAACGAGTATAGTTTTGTGCGAATGTGATGCAGTCCTAGAGGTTTGCAAACAAAAGGAAGTAGACCTTTTATTGAAACATCATGAAGACTTGGCGATGTATAATGGCGATGGCCATGACTTCGTTAACGTTTAAGATTGTTGCCGAAAATACTCATAACATTTATATCGTTGCATTTAGGGCTAGATAGATTACCTATACTATCAATTTTGTCATGGCAACCATATGGTATTGCAGTTCCTAATTTACGTATCCAGTATTCTCCTTTTTGTCTACGTAGAGGTGTACTAAGGTTTAACATTCAGATCATATTGGCTATTTGTTCTATAACAGTTTTTAAACATCTTTGAGCTTCTGGTCTTCCAAACGTTTAGATTTTATCTGACTGATTAGACATTAGTTGTCGAAATGCGCATATGCAGAAAATGAATTCACAGTAACTTCGGTATTTAGTTACTTGTCCAATGACGCACTGTGAAGACTTTTAAAAATTTTATAATTTACTGTTTATGATTTAGTGTAACTTAAAACGTGATTTATTGTGTGGTTCCCGAGATGTATTTAGAATATTCTAAACGTATAGTTTTGTATTATATATAAAATATCGCTTGCGTGCTGTATTAGCCAATACAAAACTTTACAGAATTTAGGATATGTATAAGACGGTATGTATAAATGAATATTCAAAATGACCGACCTTTTATTTATTACAACATTGTTATTGTAGATATTATTGCTATGAACTTATAAATTGTTTAAAAAAAAGAATTCAAGATTGTATCAAAAAGTAGGGGTCTTAATTTTAAGGGCCAAATATGCAAGTTACTGTACATCCTCCTTTAAGACAACTTATTTTTTAAGATTACAAAAATGCATAGTTTTTCAAACTTTATATCATACTTATCACTCGGAATCCTAACTAAATGCGGGAGAAAACTCGTACATCGTAGATTCCAGATAAGATCTCTTATTAACACCGCAGTCATTACACTTCATTACCTATTTTAATACAATTTTTATATACATAGTAAGAGCTCTCACATGTCTGTTATTTAGAAGTACAGAGATTCCGCTCGAAAAGTAAGCATCATAAGCAATATTAAACCATTACATTATATAGATTTCAAAAATTGCTTTCATTCACTACTTAAAAAAGAGAAAAAATCAGAACAAAATTTAAAGTCTCACCGACAAAAGTCGTGAAGTACTTTAACTAGAAGCATTACCAACAACACGTTTAGTCGTTCACCTGAACCAAGATTATTGTATTCGCGTCAAATGTTTGACACAAACGATATTATTTCCACTTCTCAATAGTGTGTTTCTTTTATAGACTCATATAGCATAAATCTTCAAAGAAACATGCAGTTTGGAATTAGAAATCATATCTTTTGTGACAAAGATTTAACGAGTCTAGAATTATCTTGTTTTTTGGTGATGGACTTATCCTGATGTTGGTAAAGATACTGTTTCCTGTTTTTAATTCATCGTTTGTAAAAAAGTGATTTGGTTATCACAAATCAAGATTCGTTGAAAACAAGGAAAGGCATAATACCTATACTTTTTTACCTGATTTGCTTAGTTTTGCCAACTTTCATTTTTTTTTCTTTTTTTTTTGTTCTTTAAATATCAAATATATCACATCAGTATTTCAACACAGTATCAAGTAAAATAAACGATTTATCTGAACTCCTATAGCGACAAAAAGATGGAGCAAACAATATATAAAGTAGCATTGTATGTACCTTAAAGTAAAGCATATGCATTTAAGTATAAATTTTAAACATTAATGTGGTTCAAATTAGAATATAGGGGTTTTACAAGTTTATGTGTTTGAATACTGCTGTAGTGGCTATTATCAAGTCCTATCCATCGAACTTGCTAAAATCCCTAAAGAGCTTTGTATAATGGTTTCGTCATATACATTATTGGTATTAAACTAATGATAGTAACGGACTTGCATGTATCATCCAAAGATGGTGGAACAGAAGAGCTCTTAGTTTATATTTAAGGTCACATTTTGCACAGAACCTGACGAGCCAGCAAAAGCTGAACCTGCAGAGGAAGACGAATGGATAAACAGAGAACCATTGACACTCGAAAAAGTACACAATTCTTATAAGTCTAAATAGAAAAAGGTGATCTACTGAACAAAAGGATACCTAAGTCCTTAGACAATTCTAGCAGTTGCAAAAACCTAGGTAGCTATTTTCTTGAATTAGCTTTTTTATCGGTATGGAGAAAAATCTACGGAAGTCCGCAAGTGTCAGGTGGTGTTTTATTTTCATATCCCACCACACGTAGTGGCGACGTATTATGTGATACCCTCAGTCGTGTGTCCGTCCGTCCGTCCGTCTGTCCGTCCCCCGAAGGTTTCCGACTGATAACTTTTGAACGAAATAATATAAGGTCTTTAAACTTGGTATGTAACTTGTTTACCACAAAACTCAGGTCAAATTCGATTTCGGACTCAGAGGTCCAAAGGGTTCTGGAGTTATGCCCCTTGAAACTATGAAATTTTGCAATTTTTAGGGTTTTCAACTGATAACTTGTGAATGAAATAATATATTGTCTTCAAACTTGGTATGTGACTTGTTTACCACAGATCCAGACCAACTTTGAATTTTGGTTCAGAGGTCAAAAGGGTTCTGGAGTTATGCTCCTTGAAACTTTGAAATTTTGTAAATTTTAGGGTTTCTGATTGATAACTTGTGAATGGAATAATACATTGTCTTCAAACTTGGTATGCGACTTTTTTACCACAGAACTCAGATCAAGTTCGAATTTTGGGTTCAGATGTCAAAAGGGTTCTTGAGTTATGCCCATTTAAACTTTGAAATTATGCAAATTTTAGGGTTTCCGAATGACAACTTATGAATGAAATAATATATTGTCCTCAAACTTGGTATGTAACTTGTTTACCACTAAACTCAGGCCAAGTTAGATTTCGGGTTCAGATGTCCAACGGGTTCTGGAGTTATGCCCCTTGAAACTTTGAAAATTAGTGAATTTTATAGTTACCGACTTGAACCTTGTGATTGAAATAACATACTGTCTTCAAATATGTAAGTTGTTTACCATAAAACACAGGCAAAGTATAATTTTGGCTTCAGAAGTACACAGGGATCTGGAGTTTTGGCTCTTTAAATTTCAAAATTTTGTGAAACGTGGCGGGGTATCATGTAATGCACCATTACTATTTTTATCTCGTTATAACGACATATTATCTCGTTATAACGACAAAGTATCTCGTTATAACGACTAAGTATCTCGTTATAATGACTTAGCATCTCGTTATAACGACTTACCTAGCTCGTTATAACTACTTAGTTTCTCGTTATAACGACTTAGCTAAGTAACCAATGGAACGAGTGCTTTTGTCTTTGAACAGATAATAACACCACAAGAAACAAACAAGATGCTCTCAAGAGCCTTTATCGCTTACCTGGAACCTGGCGCTTAAACATTCGTATTTTTCCACAGACAGCAATATACGACAGAACCCAAACCTGTCAGACAGAGTTTCTAAAGGGCCCATACAAGAGCTAGTGTGACCCCAAGTCCCGACAAGGCCACATGTTGAACTATTTTTCACTGTTGCAGACTTAACAACCGACGCAAATGTTCAAAAGACCCATCTGATGACCTTTGTGACTTAGTTTAGATCCAGTTGGGCAAGTAGTTTCAGAGAAACAGATCTTTGAAACTGTTCCCATAGGGTCCAATATTAAACTATGTTTCCCGCTGCCAGGCATCTTGAATTTAGTGTGAATCTGAAAAACATCTTCAATAAATGAAAATTAAAGATGTGCCCATAAGCAATCTCAGCGAATCCAATGGAACCAGATGTTTCGAGTATCTGTCCAGATCAATATAGTTTGAATATTAATTATTGATCTCTATGTAAATAAAATTACCGAATCTTATCTCAGTATTGACAAACTCAAAAGCTTGTCTTGATGATGTTAAGTATGTGATGTGCAATTGAATATATATATTGTTGTTTCACTGCGTTATTAAGTCTCCCAAACGAAAATTGGGGAGACTTCTTGTTTTTACTCAATTCTTATTATTAAGTCTCCCAAACGAAGTTTGGGGAGACTTATTGTTTTTACTCAATTCTTTTTATGAAGTCTCCCAAACGAAGTTTGGGAGACTTATTGTTTTTGTTGCGTTTCTTGTTATTTTTCCGATTTCTTTCTTTCTTCTCGTCTCCATGAACTTGTCCGAACCAGATCTCGGAGACCATTACACCTAGAACTTCCAAACTTTGTATGATGTTGGCCCCATGTATCTAGTTGGTCATAAAGCAAAAATTTTTCCAAAGACGGTTCACTAAGGGTACATTTGGGGGCTCAAAAATGGGTGGGGTCGCCAATGTTAACCCTACGGGAAAATGAAATTTTGGAGATTTTTCAACTTATTTCCAACAGTATCTCAAAAAATTTTAATACTAGCTACATGAAACTTCATAGGTAAGGTGTTTGTAATGTAAGAAAGGGTACTACAGCATTGGAAATTTCAAATTAATTTCGGTTGTCATGGAAACCAAACCAAATAATGGAAATTTTGAGAAAA
>MJUU01016658.1:60897-75106 GCA_002080025.1 Modiolus philippinarum | reverse complement strand
GATTTTTTGTTGAAAAATTGAGTTTTCTGATAAAAAACAAGGAATTTTGAGAAAGATTACTTAGATTATAAGGGGAACCCCTGCCCAAATTTTTTTGGGGGAAAGGGTCTGAAATTGGCTGCAATTGAAAAAAGAGCACTTGGTTACCATGGAAACAAAACCAGAAGCATATTTTTGCTTGAAAAAATGAGTTTTCTGATAAAAAATAAGGAATTTTGAGAAATATATATTACATAGCTTATAAGGGGAACCCCTGCCCAAATGTTTTTTGGAAAGAGTCTCAAATTGGTTGCAATGGACAAAAGAGCACTTGGTTGCCATGGAAAGAAAACCAAAAAGATATTTTTTGTTGAAAAATTAAGTTTTCTGATAAAAAATAGGAATTTTGAGAAATATATATTACATAGCCTATAAGGGGAACCCCTGCCCAAATTTTTTTTTGGAAAGGGTCTGAAATTGGATGTAATGGACAAAAGAGCACTGTGTTGCCATGGAAAGAAAACCAGAAACATATTTTTTTGGAAAATCAGGTTTTCTGATAAAAAAGGAGGGTATGTATTACATAGGTTATAAGGGGAATCCCTGCCCAAATTTTTTCTTGAAGGTGTCTCGTAATGCCTTGAAGTCCGATATGGGAGTTCGTTTAGGAGACTTTTGTGTTTCGCTTGCGAACACAGTTATTACTTGTTATTTTTTTTTTATTCTTGATCTTCTTCTTCTCTTTCCGCCAAAAATTTGTCCGATCATTTTCTCAGAGACTACTGGTCCAATCTTGACCAAACTTCATAAGAAGTTAGAACCCTATACCAAGAGGTGCAATCAGGTCTTGGAATTTTCAAAATGGCACCGGTTGCCATGGAAACGGCAGAAAAGGCGGGAAAATGAAAGTGCTCAGAATTGGATGAAATTTTACAGGAAGGTTGCTTATGACATGGGTAATTCGTTTCTGGTCTCCAAAACTTCAAAATCGTGACCGTTGCCATGGAAATGCCAAAAAGGCGGGAAAATGAAAGTGCTCAAAATTGGATGAAATTTTTCAGGAAGGTTGCTTAGGACATGGGGAAGTGGTTTCTGGTCTCCATGACCTCAAAATCGTCATGGAAATACCAAAAAAGACGGAAAAATGAAAATTATCAGAATTAGATGAAACTCTACAGGAAGGTTAACTAAGATGTAGGAAATTGGTTTCCGCTCTCCAAGACTTCAAAATTGTGACTTGCTATTGAAACGGAAAAAAGGCAGGAAAAATCAGAGTGCTCAATTAACAGGAGGCATAGGTTGTGAGGGAAGTGATTTTTAGCCCTGATTTCTGATTTGGGAGTTCGTTTGGGAGACTTTTGTATCAGCATCCTGATACAATTATAAATTTTTATTATGTCGCCCCAGACGTAGTCGGGACGACATATTGTTTTTGGTCTGTTTCTTTGTTATTATTATTTTTCATTATTCATTCTTTCTTCCAAGGATTTTTGTCCGCCTGTTTTCTCAAAGATGCCTGGACAGAATTTAATCATACTTGCCACAAAGTTGGACCATCATGAGAAGATGTGCATGCACCTGCAAAAATTTTCAAAATGGCGGCCATTTCCAAAATGGCCGCCCTTTTACGTTGAGAAATGGAGGATTCAATATCTCTGGGGCTGTATTGAAGAATTTGTTCATATTGTACATAAATGTTCAGTAAGATGAGAGAAAGGAATTTATGTGATAAAAATTTTCAAAATGGCCGTCATTTCCAAGATGGCCGCCCAAAATACGTCAAAATTTCAGCGTTGTCCGATTTCAATGAAAATTGATTTCTAGGTAGATTTCGACGCTGCGAACAAAATGGAATCATCGAATTTGCTGCCAGGGGCGACATCAGCTATTGCTAGTTCTTATTCTTCTTCTCTTTCCGCCTCAAATTTGTCCGACCTTTTTCTCGGAAAGTAATGATCGGATCTTGACCAAACTTGACATGAAGATGGATCCTTATCCCGAAAGATGCATACAGGTATTGAAATTTCCGAAACGGCACCGGTTCCCATGAAAAAGGCGGGAAAATCAGTGCTCAGAATTGGATGAAACTTTACAGGAAGGTTGCTTAGGACATGGGAAATTGGTTTATGGTCTCCAAGACTTCAAATTGGCACCCAGTGCCATGGAAATGGCAAAAAGGCGGGAAAATGAAAGTGCTCAGAATTGGATGAAACTTTACAGGAAGGTTGCTTAGGACAAAAGGAATTGGTTACAGGTTTCCAAGACTTCATATTGGCACCGGTTGCCATAGAAATATTCATGGCGAAAAAGGCGGGAAAATGAAAATATTCAGAATTGCTTGAAACTTTACAGAAAGATTACCTTAGGGTTGCGAAATTGTTTTTTGGTGACAAAGACTTCAAACTGACTTCCGTTGCAATAGAAACAGAAAAAAGTGAGGAAATCCAAAATATTTGAATAAAACTCAACAGACAGGTTGCGTAGGTTGTGTGGAAGTGATTTGTACCCCTGATTTCTGATTTGGGAGTTCGTTTGGGAGACTTTTGTATCACTATAAATTTTTTTATGATGCTGGTTGCTAAATGTCTTAATTTGATACAATGTACTTATGTAACAGCTAGGTGTTTCAACCCCTATTTTTACATAAGCGGTGGGTCTCGTCAGTGGTCAGCCGTTTTTTTATTTGCAGATGTTAATAATGCATTTCTTTATACATTTGTTGGATCATACACCTATTTATTGCACGCATTGACCTAGCAGGCTTTATGAAAATATCAACATTCAAACAAATATCATGATTGATTTGATTAATATTTGTGAATTAACAATGTCAAGATGAATTATAATTCGATCAATTAATTATTTGCTGTAGTCTATTCAGCATTTGTCTGAATTTTTCTGCGTGTAATCATGTAGCTATTGTCCACAATTGAATAATTTTGGCTAATCAGTCGATTTTGTAATTCGACTATTTATTTTGACCAGCTTTTCTTTATATTTCAGTATTTTACTGAATTCATTTCTATAGCCATTTACTATGTGTAGATCTTTAGCTATTGTCTGCAATTGAATAATTTTGGCTAATAAGTCGATTTTGTAATTCGACTTTTTATTTGCTATAGTCAATTTTTGACTAGCTTTTCTTTATATTTCAGTATTTTGCTGAATTTATTTCTATAGCCATTTACTATGTGTTGATACTTTCAGATGCAATTCGTATCTAATAAACTGAGATTTCTAATCAGTTGTGGGCGTGTTTTGTACACGTGTAAGACAACAGAAGATATGTGATTTCATATTGCAATAAAAGCACCAAATCCCATCCCTGTACTGATTAATTCGGGCCTCAAACCCTATTTCTCTGTAATTTATGTTTACATACAAATATGCAGTGTTTTCGTAATTTTTTACTTCCACATAGTCGTCATGACATTATGATTCGCTGAGTATTGTCAGCTTATAGTCTGATTACATGTAAACGGGTGTTTCGACTCTTATTTTTAATAAGCGGCGAGTCTCTTCAGTGGCCTCCGCTTTTGTTTGCAGATTAGTTTATTTATAATTGTATTTTACACACAATATATGTTGGACCATACACCAGTTTTTATTGCACCAGTCTTTTGTTTATTTAATACTGTTTTCTAAACAGTTCATGTAATTTTAATAATTACAATGCATTTGGTTTTCGAAGGTTTATCCTTCAGTTATAAACGATTTATTCGTCCAGTTATTCTCTGAGGTTTTCCTTCCTATATCAGTGAATCATTTCTTTAGTAATTCTTGAAGATTTTCCCCTCTGCTATAAGCGATTGTTGGAAAGGTATTAAAGGTAGTTTTGCACCTTTCTTTTTGTTTCAATAATCGCCAATGTTTTATTACCATCCGCTTTAGCTGCTTAATAGTGGATTGTATTTTGTAACGAATACCAAGCTTTTAGCTTTTGATCTATATTATCTTGTAAAAGATTTTTTCTTCTTAATGTTGTTGTTTCATTGATAATATTTTGAATTTCTGTTGAGCTATAACCTCTTTTGGTTAGCCTTTGTTTGAATGCTTCGATTAGTTCGCATATTTCGTATTCATTGTTAGTATTTCGTATGTGACGAATAATTTCGCCTTTTATAAAGCCTTTAAGATATTGAAAGGTCTCAGTTTTTTAGTGTATGTTTTCATGTCAAGAGTTCAATTCAGATTGAATCTATCGCCTTTATATATTAATGTATCTAGAAACACCATCTCAAATTTTGAGATTTCATATGTGAATTTAAGGTGTTTGTGGCTATTATTAGCTTTTTGGAAGAGTTCGTGTATCTCTTCAGTTGTTCCTTTAAAGATAAAGAAACCATCATCTCTGTATCTTGTACAGAATACTATATGGTTTTTATGTCTGAATTTTCTCAGAATGTTTTCTAGTATCTCGTACATTCTTAGATCTGCTAGTTAGGCAGAAGCTAAGCCACCCATTGGTACACCAATAATTTGGCGGTATATTTTATCGCTGAATGTGAACTCGTTGTTTTCGAGCACTATTTTCAGTAGCTTTAGGACAACTTCGTTTCCTGGAATCGGTATAGGATAATCTTTCCTATCGATATTTCCAAGTGCTGCTTTAACAGCTTGTAGAATTTCAGATGATTCTAAATTTGTGTACATGTTCGAAGCATCGAATGACACGAGTATTACGTCATTTGGAACTTTAAGATGTTCTATCTTTTGTATAAAATGATTAGTATCACGTGTGTACGTGTGTTGCCTTTGTACTGTCGGCAAAATAATGTAATCAATGAAATGTCCAATATTATGCATTGGTGTTCAACATAATGACATTATTGGTCTACCCGGTATGGGGTATGTGCTTCTTAGTTGTGCATTTTCTTCCAGTTCCTTAAGTGTTTCTACTGGAACTTTGTGTATTTTCGGGAGCATGAAGAACTTTCCAAGTTTATTACTTTTCATGTTCTGAAGTAGAAAATCATATATTACTTTATCTAGTTGTCTCCTTTCGTATGTATTTTCTACCAGTGCGATTATATTCCCAGTGTATTCATTTATTTGGGAAACATTTATCTGTTCATAATACGTTTCATTTTGTACTTGTCTAAAACCTTCTGCATTGTAAGTATTTATCTGCTTTTCGTATTATTATATTTTTGTTGGATTTTAGATCCTTCAGTGATTTCCAATCATATTTGCTCATGTTTGGCTTTAGTGCCTGCGTTTTAATTTTGCTTATTTCATATTTAGTAGTAAAAAAGATATGCATGAATATGTTGGCCTATAGCCTGTATTTTGATAAAATGGGTGGATTTTATCGTCTATGCCATTATCGAACAGAAATTTTCAACGCTTTCTACGTTCTGCGTAATCTTTCATTAGAATATTTACAGATCTGTGTGTGTTAGGAGTTGGTACATGTATAAATTTCACTCCTTTAGATAATAATAGGATCTCATTATCCGTCAGTTTATGAGATGATATGTTTTTAACATATTGTTTTGCATCTCTTATTTTTTTTTTTTTTTTTGGCTAATTTTGTCGATTTGCTATTATTCGACTTTTTAATTGCTCTTGTCAGTTTGTGACGAGCTTTTGACTTTTTCAGTACTTTACTGAATCGTCTAGCCATTATGTGTATAATATAACAACTATTTCAAGTTGTGTACAGTTCGAGATACTATGAGCATCTGACTTGATGATATGTTTCACACACAGCTTGATCTAATTTCAAACACTGGTTTTTCGACGTGTTGATAGCATTAGTTATTTGTCCAATTATATTCTTCGTTATATCTTATGGTTCTTTTTAACCACAAGATTGTAACTTTCAACAATTGTTCAGGTCAGTTTCCTTGACCTAATGAGTTTTGAAAGTAAAATGTTGACAGGCATTTCCTCTGGGGAATTTATTTATTGCCTTTCTGTTAGAATTTGATTCTTTTATCTAGACTGGTGCGGTGATCTGGTGTGTATCTTAATTACATCTGCAATGTTTTTCATCAATATATTTGATGCTTTTGTTACAATTTAATTGTTAACTATTCTCAAAGAAAAGGGAAGTTTTGTTCTTTCATTCTTTAAGTATATTTTCAATAGCCTCTTGTGTAATATTTTGACTTTTAAGTCTGGGTTTATACATAATCATGTATATGTTTTCATATTAACTGACATGCTGTGGAATGTTAGATACATTTTTGGATCATTTCCGTTTAATCCATATCTACGACATTAAGCATTTGTTGGTCCAACATATATTGTGTGTAAAATGCAAGTATAAACAAACTAATCTGCAAACAAAAGCGGAGGCCACTGAAGAGACTCGCCGCTTATTAAAAATAAGAGTCGAAACACCCGTTTACATGTAATCAGACTATAAGCTGACAATACTCAGCGAATCATAAAATCATGACGACTATGTGGAAGTAAAAAAATTACGAAAACACTGCATATTTGTATGTAAACATAAATTGCAGAGAAATAGGGTTTGAGGCCCGAATTAAACAGTAGATGGGATTTGGTGCTTTTATTACAAAATATTCGAAACATCTGGTGTACGTAATTAAAATAGGCAAAGATGGTTTTTGGAAACGTCTTTATAATTCAAATTCATAACCAATCTGTATGATTGGAACAAACGTATCGGTGGAGTGAATTGGCTTCACATAGATTGGTTATGGGCTCATCTGTTAATTGACATTTTAGTAGGGACCATATAACGACTATTATGGCCAAGTTTGGTTGCAATTTGCCAAGTAGTTTTAGAGAAAAAGATCTTTGAATGTGTTTTTTATAAAGTTCAGTGTTGCATGACATCCATCTTGGTTAAGGTACACTGTTTTACCAGGGACCATCTGAGGACTAATGTGGAAAAAGGTCGGTTCCAAGTGGCCAAGTAATTTCAGAGAAGATATTTAAATGAAAAGTTTATGCCGGACGATGGAGGGACAACGGAAGAGATGACAGGTTATTTTGGCTTGGGCTAGGTGAGCCAAGGCCTCAAATATGAGGTATAAAAGACAAATGTACAGAATAAAAGACAAGGTAAAATAGATGATAAAGAATAAAGACAGTTCCAACAAATTTCGACTTTATGGCCTACAACAAGACCAGTGCAATTGGGTGGGGAAATTCTTGCCCCGCAGTTGAAGGTCTTATGTTCGGAATGCTTCATTTATTTTCATCTTTTGGTTTAGTTTAGTTTCGGATCCATTCCAATCTGAATGAAGCCGTTAAATATATGTTGTAAAAGAATGTTTTTGTCAATGTAGCTGTTCTCATTGGTAAATAGCGTAAGTTGTGAATCGGGATTGTACGAGCTTGGTTAGAATAAATAACCTTATTAATGCATGAATAAATTCATGACACAGGAACTATCGAAAAAAAAACCCATGAACGGGAAAAAGCAGTATCTTTCAGAGTGCATCTCAAAAACAAAACTGAAATAAAAAACTTTGCAATAAGAATCATTGTCTCTATTACTCACAAAGTAAAAATCAAGAAACGAAACTAAAATGCAGAAATGAACCGAAAAGAAACGGAACGAAACTGTTTCGTTTCTTGGATTAGAAAATATTCATAGGATACTTACTAAAAGAAGAAACGAAATCGTTCCGTTTCGTTTCTTTTCGTTCCGCTCCGTTTCACGTTTTAGAATCACCCTTCAAGTGATGTTTTACAAACTTTCTGTGGAACTGATTTCAATGGCATTACCAAAATGATATATGACAAGAACCCGTTTATTTGCATCCGGGAACGCATTGTTTTGCTATTAATAGTAAAATTTCATCGTGCTCTG
Organism: Modiolus philippinarum; assembly: GCA_002080025.1. Lineage (NCBI taxonomy): Eukaryota > Metazoa > Mollusca > Bivalvia > Mytilida > Modiolidae > Modiolus > Modiolus philippinarum. The sequence continues at coordinate 67,335 of MJUU01016658.1, read as the reverse complement.
ATATTTTATCCCGAATTACTTATTCAATTTATTACCCCAAAGCATACTTTCTAGTCTTTAATTTTAAGGCATAGACTGATATTTTACAAAAGGATATGGAGTAAATGAACATTAGACCATAACACATATGTTGACTCCAACTGCAATAATTTTAATGAGCTGTATGGCCATTTCGGAAATTGATGATAGCCCTTTTCCTGATTTTAAAATCTTTTATTTCCTAAAGGTCATGTGCAAATTGATAAAACATGTGGCAAGTCACCGTCATTAAAAATAAAAAAAAAGTCATTCAGGATTTATTGTTCTTTGTTTACCGAAAATTGAGACTTAGCTCATGGAATTAACTTGACCACAAATTTCTATTCTGATAGTTAGCGAAAATTTTAGTAGAAGATCAAAGACTAAAATCTCATATTTTTATATACTTTAAAAAAATGTTGACAGATGAACAACGCCTTACAAATAACAGCAATTTAAAGGTTAATAAACCTTGTAAATCTTTGGTGATTAAGAACAAAAAGATTTTTTTTACATATTTTTTTCTATTTTTGAAACGAGTTTTTACAATTTGATTGAAAAAAAACATGCTTAAGAGGTAACTAAGGGCTAACTAGAGGCTCAACGCAGCCCGCATCGCTCTTCTGATCTTAAATAGCCAAGTGTAAGTAAAATTTTCCCGTAGAATGATCCAATGTGAAATTTCAGTCCCCACTGACAACCATGTTGGATCTGGTACGAGTCCAAGCGACACAATTTCAAAGGGAACAATATTAGGAATATTATAGCCGAGTTTGGTTTTAATTGGCCAAGTAGTTTAGAGAAGTAGATTTTGAAATGTTCTTTTCATAGGGTTTAATCACAATTGTCACAATTAATACTCCATACATGTTTTAAATTCTTCTTTGGAATGACTTGGCTTCTAAACTACTACAGACCAGGTGGGCGATACAGGCTCTGGTGAGCCTCCAGTTTTTAAAGACATTTTCACTTTCGCTTTAGTTATAATAAAAAACCAATATATAAATTTCATATAATATTGTTATACATTTATATATTTCTTTATTCCAGATGGCAAAACGGGAAGTCATTCGCAGGTTTTATTTTGATTTAGGTCTCTGAAATTTTAGAATGCCTTTCAAAGAATCACAACATTTGCATAAGCATGAATTCACTAAAACGGATTTAAAAAAAAAGTTTTATGTATAAGTCTTAACAACTAAGTCGTTATAACGAGATACTACGTCGTTATAAGGACTTAGCTAAGGCGTTATAACGAGATACTAAGTCGTTATAACGAGAAAATAAGTCCTTATCACGAAATACTAAGTCGTTATAACGAGATACTATGTCGTGTTAACGAAATACTAAGCCGTTTAAACGAGAAAAAAATATAACACCACCGGACACTAACGGACTTCCGTAGAAACGTATTCAAATATATTGCAACTTTTTTCAGAGATGAAGAGATTTCATCAATCACAAACAAATAAAAAATAAATTTATATTATTAAAGGGTCCAGCAATAACTGTGTATTCTGAATAACAAGTAAATGTGAAATTAAAGCAGATTTGGATTTCATGGATATATATTCATAAAATATGTAAACTTTAATTCAAAGCAAGCTCAATTTATTAAGCGAAACCCATAAAATTTACAGATTAAAGGGCAATGACTCTTGAATGTAAAATCCAATCACGATAATAATCGAAATTAGAATGTATTGTTGTCAGTACTATGTTTAAAATAGAAACATTATCCCAAAATATTAAAACTTTCCTTCAACGCAAAGTTAAAATCTGAAAACCATAGTATGACAGACGGACGGACTATCGGACGAAAAGACAGACGGAGGAACGGACAGACAAGAGGAAACCTATGTACCCCGACCTTTTAAGGCGGGGTTTAAAAAGCAGAAAATCTCCAGGAAGTCACTCCACCCATGCTGAAATGCCAAAATCAGACTTACCAATATTTATAAAATCTGGAAAGATGCAAAAGGATTGGAATAAAAGTCTCATTTTAAAAGAAGGGTGATCTTCAAAACAATAGATTTCAAAATCATATCAAACAGGAAGTTAATTCATGAATCAGACAGCCCTTAAATAAATTCCATCGCAAGAAAGCAACACCATGCCATTTTTAGGCAGAACGTACTATTTGCGACAAAAAAATAAAGTAGGAAATGACACAGGGTTTGACTGACAAGTGTATTCTTAACGCCCCTCACTCGGCGTTAAAAGACATTAAATGCAAAATAATTTCAGAAGATAATGACATTTAAATGATGTCAAGGTCATTGGTTGAAATAAAAATTCTAAATACTTTTTGATGTTCAAATCCCCGTTCGATGTAAGTTATAAAATCAAGTTGATAATTGTATCATTATGAGTGAGGCTTGCATATCGCTTGTTATCAAATCGAGATATTTAATTACACAATAATAATTGACGAGCTTCAGGGAGTTCATTATTATTTGTAATTAAATAGCGAGAGTTGATAACAAGCGATATACAAGCCTCATGAGTTGTGAAACCTATTTCTCTTATGATAAAATTCATTTGTAAACCATACTGTCGTGTTCTCCTAATTATGTTAAGCTAGGAGAATTTAGTTTGTTGTGTTTGTGAATTCATTGAAGATTGATTATGTACTTTAAAATTATCCTTATAATGAATGTAAAGTCTAACAATAAATCATCTCCATATATAAAGAGAAACTATAAAAAACGATAAGTGTTGTAGATGTAGGAGCTATGTTGCATTATACGCACATGTACACAACAATCAATAGCAATGACAAGTACATGATTCCTCGCTGGTGACAAACCTGGGTGAAAGCTCGGTTGAATTGTAATTACAGTTTTAAACATCTATAATGAAATTAACATTTGCCTGTCAGTTGAGTGAAAATGTTATGACATATTTGTAATTAAATGTATTTGTAAATTTCTGTCTCTGTGGTAACTGATTCTGATGTCAATTTCCACGCGTCAATGATCCCGATACACATTACATCATAAGATCAACACAGAACGCAGGAAGGAAACTTATTTTTAGCAATAAAATAATATATTTCAAGTGGCCAAAGTATATTCAACTGTTTTGGGAGAATGAATTAATATCTGTGTACACAGGAAGCTCATTCTTTCATTTCTTCTTCTTTCCAATGAAATAAAAAATAATGCAATGAGCACGTACAGAATTTAAAAAAAAGAATTGTCATGACGTTGGTTTGACCTGATGTGTGACCTCTAGAACAACCAATGAAAATACGGCTGAAAGGTTATCTAATCGTATGAAAGGCCGATGACATGATAGCATAAAAGTTATCACTAAGTGATACGAAAAATTATCTAATCGTGTAAGAAATAGATATTGCTGCCACATCATAAGAGAATATTGAAATAAAATTTTGGCGAAAGATAACGCCTATTACACCAGGTAATTAATTATGAAAATAATATCGGAATAACCTTTTGGTAAAGTTGAGCACGCATTAGTAAACAATTGCCCAAAAACTAAACTTTGAACTAAGATCTTCACACAAAAGTCTTTTGATAAGATATCATTCAATGAAAAAAAGAGTGCTTTTGAGTTTAAAATTAAACTACTTTTTCAATATTATAGTTACATGCAAAAACCGTGCATTTAACTAGACACATGCTAAAATGTAAAACTGGAATACATTTTTTTTAAATTGCATTTTTAGTGAAATCTTATCTGATTAAGTAAAATTTGATTATTGCATATACATTGGACTACTTTTATAATAAATGAAAGAATTGCCAATTTGTTACTACTAAAAACTTGCTTAAGATTTTTTTTTAAGAAATGAATTATTGTATCTTTGTTTTACACATGTTCGTCAATTTATTAATATTTTTTTCAGAACGCCTGAAATTGTTTACAAGGGACAATTCGAATACATGGTAAGATCAAGTTAATAGACCAACCTTTTAACTGTTGTTCTTCAACTTGAAGTCATTCAACATTGAGCAAAAAGTCATACCTCTAATATTATAAGCTCAAGAGGGCTATAAGTACCAGCTTGAATGATGTCAATCAATATTACATGCAAGGGTTTACCTTGTTTTACTTCGCATAGAGCTAACCAGCTGCAAAAGTTGTTTTCGCCTCTAAATGTGTGTAAACATATGTTTTGAAAATTCAAAGCTCCTCTTACACATTCCGCATTGTTTGGTTTCTCTCTCTCTCTTTCTCTCTCTCTCTCTCTCTCTCTCTCTCTCTCTCTCTCTCTCTCTCTGTGTGTGTGTGTGCGTGTGTGTGTGTGTGTGTGTGTGTGTGTGTGTGATTTCGGATTTAATACTGACGTCTATGAACTGAAATCTTGCAAAGGAACGAATTTTACTTCATGGAAGTGAGAACACTTTTATCTTTCCGTTTGATTAACAATGAAGGGTTATGGAGTAAATGCAAATGAGGCAGTCTCTAAAATAGCTTGGTAAAACTAAGCAATGGAACAACGCTTGTTTTGCTTTTCTTCATATTCAAGTCACCCTTAAGCCTCCAACAATGAGCTTAACGTATATCTCAAAGCGAATTCAAGACGGCCCCCAGCACTGATTTGAGCAGAATTCATTGTTAGATGTCGAGAAACGCTACATCCATATCTTTTTTTACCCGATGATGCATGATGTGCGATCGTCAACAAACATAAACTTAACTGGCAAATCGCTGACGATCACAATATTTTATCAACCACAGGGTTGATGTCTTTTTTCGTTCATTATATACTTAACCAAAAGTAAATATGCAAAAAGTTTCCATATTGCACTAGTATAATATTACTTAAATCTTATAACGTCACTGTCAGCAGAAATCGTCTTATTATTAGGAATTTTATACAATAAAGAGGTTAGTTTATTAATATAACGAATTATTATTCATCGTATATTGAATTATTATATATACTTGCAAGCTCCAGTAATATAAATTTTTTCTCGCGATAATAATCCCCAATATTCATGCAATAACCCTATAATATTATAGTCAAATATGCTTATAAATATATAAACTGATAAAATATATATGACTGGTATTTTTTTCAATTCTGTTGTAGACCCACTATTCCCAACTTTAGTGGAATTTATAATCAAACGCTGGAGAATCGTAAAAACATTATATTAACACAGTGTAAGAATTGTCACCCTTTTGTATTCCGTCAAACATGCCGTAATAAATATTAGCGAAATGCTGGTTTAATTCTTTAACATGTTAAATAAACAAACTTCCGTTTCAATACTTTGTGATTTAAATGAGCGTAACCTTACTCTGACATCCAAATTAATGAAGGGAAGATAAAAGGAAACACTTACAATGGCCGAACATTACAATCAAATGTCACAATCAACCAGGGAACTGCACCAGAAGAGCAATAAAATGACAAAAGACAAACATAGTTAACGATAGGAAGTCGTGGTAGCCGGACTTAGTACTGACACTAGCAACAGCCAGCGGTAGGGTTAAACCTTTAGCCTTACCCTAAACTCTTTCAACAAGGTTACAGATTTCATGATTTATAAAATGTATTTAAGACGTTTTACAGAAGATATGAACATCTGATATCTAGATATGACTTTACTCGCAAACAACTAATGACTAAGGGTATTCCTCATCCCCTTTTTATGGAAATGTTGTTCAAAATGTCAGAAACTGATAAGGAATCCAGAACCAGAGGCTCCCAGGAGCCTGTATCGCTCACCTGGGTTTCAGTTGCCACAATCAAGGTAACATTGTAAGTTATACAGTTGATCTTCAGTTTCTCAAACTTTCGTATCTCAAACACCTCCTATATCTTTAGCTGTTTTTTAAGTCTGATCATTATTTACTATATTTATTTATTGGGCTTTTTTGACAAAAAAGTTCTTGCTAAGGACCACTTTCGACACCAGTTTTGAAGTTGAGATGTCATTTTGTTATTGGCAGTCAACAAACATCTTTCAACATCGGTTTTGAAGTCGCAACATCTATATCTACTTGGAAATCAAATTTCATTTAAATCGGACAATGTAGAATTATCCAGCCTTTTTTGGCGGCCATTTTAAAAATGGCGGTCAACGAACAATTTTTAACATCAGTTTTGAAATTATGACATCAAAACCGATTTGGAAACCAAATGTCATTGAAATCGGGCAATGTTGAATTTTCCCGCCTTTTTTGGCAGCCATTTTGAAAATGGCAGTCAACGAACAATTTTCAACACCAGTTTTGAAGTTGCAACATCAATATCTACTTGGAAATCAAATTTCATTGAAATCGGACAATATTGAATTTTCCCGCTTTTTTTGGCGGTCATTTTAAAAATGGTGGTCAACGAACAATTTCTAACATCAGTTTTGAAGTTATGACATCAAGACCGATTTGGAAACCAAATGGCATTGAAATCGGACAATGTTGAATTTTCCCGCCTTTTTTGGG
>MJUU01016658.1:3536-60096 GCA_002080025.1 Modiolus philippinarum | reverse complement strand
ATATCGACGGGATATTGTCAACAAATGCGTTAAATTGGCTTTGGATTCCAGTGACCTGAAGACTTTACACATAATACTGGCCTCTCACTGATACATGACGACTCTTTACTGAACCATTCGGGGAGTTTCGATTTTTTTTCCGTAGTGCGACAGTGTGTTACCAGTAGACTGGTTCCTTGAGCTAGCCGGCAGTTTTGCAGCTAGCACTCTTTGACCCATCTTTATAAATATCGTTTTGTCATATGTTTTCTCTTCCAAGATAGTGGTCATAGAGCTAGTAGTCTACCCGTATTGGATTTATTCGTTTGTTTATTATACTATAAGGAAACAGGATAGAGAAAGGGGAGTTGTGGGTACCTATAAATCGGTCTAAACTTACCGCTGGCTTTTGCTAGTGCTGGTACCAAGTCCGGCTATCCCGAGTTCTTTTCGTTATTTATGTTTGTCACTTGTCTTCATAATTGTTTTACTGATGCAGTTCGCTCGTGAGTGTGGTATGTGATTGTAGTTTTTGGAAATTGTAGGTGTTTACTGTTATCCTGTTTTTGTAATCATTTATGAAATCGGTAAGAGGTTTCACAGAATATTCAAGGAAATGGTTACCCGAAATTCGATGAAATATACTTACCATATGTAGAAGTGCTGGGAATCGTTTGGTGATGAACAGTCGATGTACCTGGATTCGAGTTAAATTATGATAGTATAAAGTTCATATATCTAAAAATGTTTTTACCATAACTTTGAATAAAATACGACGAGACATGGCACATCAGGCATAAAATACAATTATTAAATACTAGTAGCTAAAGATATTTAGCTTTTTTGGCATAGATATTGTTTGCTAAAGTTGTTTTTTATGTTGATACATGTACAAGTACAGTTTTTTCATCAAACGAGTGGCTTAATTGTCATACATGTACCTAAGAGATTTAAGATTGCACCTACGTCCATCAGTACGTAATTTTAAAATACTTTAATGGAAAAAGTAATGTTTCTTAAGTGATCTAAAAACATTGAGTATATAAACCAAAATGTTTAAAACATCAAACTATGTGATGAACAACCCGAGGATAGCTCTCGACATAAATTAGTTTGAAAAATGTCTTTTCAATGTTGAAACTGTAATACATGACATTAAACAACAAATTAAAATTACAGTCTCCTTAAGAAATATATATAAATAAGAGAACAATTGCAAGGTCTTTAGCCAATACATGTTTGAGTTTGAGTTTGTTTTCTGTTTCGGTCAAAAATGCGATGTGAATTAAAGTTCTCATTTGTTTTGCCTTTCGCTTTATATTTTATAAGGCCCTTTTCGAAATGACAAGAAAGTCATTTCCGGTTGGCAATGTCTTTTATTTCCTCTTTCCGACATCATAATAATTTGTGGTTACGGTTGCTAAGAATTTCCATGACAAATAAAGTCATTTCTAGGGACCTTTGACCTTGACATCCTTCTGTTGGCCATATCGTACTGAACAGTTTCCTATTTAAGTCTTTGTATCTTTAATGTTTTTAAAATATAAGCAAAAAATAAAGACAAAAAGACACTAAAATCGACCTTGAAAAATGGTTTTCGGGCCAAAGGTCTAAAACCAATGGTCATAACGTGTTGCACTCAATAAACCAGATGTAGCTCTCAATGTTATAAATATTTTCTCCGACACATCTTTTTGTTATCTTTCTAAAGATTTTACTTACGTGTAAAAGACCTAAATTTAGGTATTATCTTGATCTTTGACTATGGACTTAAATTAAATGATATTCTGACTTATCGATTTGATATGTAACTTGACTATTCTATCTAAAACGGCTTAAAAGATTGATGTAAAAAAAAACACTTTCAATAATGTGTCAAGTGTAATAATTCTCCGGGGAGTCATCGGAGAGATTCGGTCCAAATAAACAAATGAAGCCCTTGAAATATAAAATATTTTCTTTTTACACTTGATCAGCCTTTAATTACGGTTTCCGAGTTTATCTGATAACATGATCGAACGTCAGCGATGACCTTCAACCTGATAATTAAATTGGAGGTCTCTTCCTACTGGTCATTTTAATTATTGATGTCCACTGTATTATATGAAATCGTTAAAAAGTTATTCGCAAAAAATCTGCTTTATCGATGCGCGTCAAAAACAGTCAGTCGTAGAATCAATGAGAAAAATATCTTTCCAATACAACGTTTTTCATAAATTTTGTTATAGTTTTCGAGATATTTCGAGATAAAATTGAATGGCGGTCATTTTCAAACTGGCGGACAAAAACATTTTCATCCCAAATTTTAAATCATGACAATAGAAGCTTCTGGAAAAATTAGGGGAAATCCGATTACTTTGAGAAATTTGCATATTTAGCTGTGAAAAACGCATAAGAAGATAAACTGTGTTCGTGATAGCTTTATTACTTAAAATTAATCAATATGCTTGCTTCGGTTTTGAGGTCCCGAAGCAATGTCGATTTATCATTCCAAGTATCAAAATGATACGTCCTGTAGTTTTAAGGTAGTTCGAGCCTTGAAAAGATATCAGACAGATTTTCTTTTTAAATTTTAATGTATTTTGAAAGTCATGGGTCATTTGTTCAAAAAAATCTTTACCTGTTATCAGGCTTAGAAAATCAGGTCAAAAATCAGTATTTTTCAGCAAAATTTACAATAATACATAGGGAATTTTGAGAACATGCTTAATGTTTAGCTTTCATATGAAATAAATATTAGATAGATATTTTTTTTCTTTGATATTTTAGAGATGCTATATGTTGAGCTGTAAAAATCAATATGTCACCGTCATACTAAGAGAAATATTTCATTTAGTTTAAAAATGAGCTAAATCGCGGGAAAGTGTATGCCAATCTATTATGACGTCACAGTCAATAGGCCAATAAATTAAATATTATGGCTTGAAAATCAAGTCAATTACGCAAATGACTCTTGTTTCGCTATATGCGCCATATCGAATGCGCCGTGTATTATTGCCGATCGACCTTGAAGCTTTGTTGTGGCGTCGGTGAAAGACCTCAGTCATGTTTACCGATATTAAAACTACACAGAGGATAGATTGCATGAATTATTCTGAGTCTAATATAATCGACAAATACAGCAATTTTAAATTCGAAGCGTTGTATGATAACTAAATACCGAAGTTATTGTTAATTTATTTTCTGCATAAAAATTATGCGCATTTCGGCAACTTATGTCTCTTCAGTGCGGATAAAATCTAAACGTTTTGGAAGACCATATACTCAAAGATGTTTAAAAACTGAGAGAGAACATACCAATATCAGCTAAATGTAAAGCCAAAATCAGCTAAGGACAGAGCATTGCATGAGGGAGATACTCCTTAGTTTTCAACAAAATTTACAAAAATTTAGATATAGTAACATGAGCTTTGTAGTGGTGGTTCAATTTACTAATTTTGAAAAAAAAATGTTTATTAGATCTAGGAAAAGATAACACATTTAAAAACGTATTAACAGTATTCGAAAATTGCTAATCCAAATGTACAATTTCATCAAATTACATGACTGTACATTTAAAATAAATCCGATTTTCAGAACAAATGGCTCACTCATTACTTGATGACAGTCCAGACCGGTTTTCGAAATAAGGTAAGTGTCTATTAATCAGTTTTCAATTTCTATAATTTGAGGATTTTTTTTAATTTAAAATGTTCATATCGCTGAGAACTTGTAAACGGTGCATGAATTTATGCAAAGTATACGCATGCATACAGTTCAAATGATTTGATATTGTACAAAACAAATGATTTTGTGCAAAAAAATATAGTTGGATTTTGGGTTTGGTTTTATTTACAAAGCAAACAAAGAGCACAATTTTAGAACATTTTGAATAGCAAATCGCAAAGAAACAAAAACGAGTTTTATGCTTCATTTTAAGGTGGATATCTCCTCGTGTCGCGAAATTTAGAAATTCCTATAAATGGTTTATATTAGCAAGCCATTATTTTTCGGTTGTTAAAACTATTTCACTTATGATTTTCAACAAGAAATACTGTACACAGTGAATTTTTAGTGAAGAACTGCTGTTCTTTGTTTTCTTTATACACCGTTGCTATGCAACGTTAATCACAGCTAACAAGATCACACAAATGTCCGATAGAAACACCGAAAATAGTGATAGCAAATCAAGTGTGATGCGTTATTGTTTGGGGCTCGACCAATGAAATTCCTGTAAAAGCGATACAACAAGTTTATATCTTACTCCAGCTTCAAAGTCTTGCTGCGTACCAAAAATAACTATTCGTGCACGGAATAGATAATGAGCGTGCGTCATTAGAAAAAGAACAAATAACCAATGTGATCTAAAAGGAAAGAAAAAAAGCTAAGGAAAGAGCTTTGCATGAGAGAGTTACTCTTTAGTTTTCAACACATTTTACAAAAAATGATATTTTCAAATAAAATTGACTTTCGAGGAAGCACCGAAGTACATGTACTGACTACTGGGCTCGTGAATATCCTAAGGACTAATAATCTACCAGCAGAGGCATTGACCTACTGAAAAAAAAACTAATTCCAAGTCACTGTAAATTTTGTTCCTTGCATATGGCCACTTATATTTACAAATGGTGTACAAATACTACGAACGAAAACAATTTTAGGTCAGTTTATGGCCCCCGATCATGTAATTTAAATTGCAATTCGTCGTGAAAGGTACCTATCGTTGCACCAAGTTGAGGGTCGGCAAATTGCTAAACAACTCTGGTCCAAGGTTCCGTTGCGACTGTTACATAAAGTCTTTTTTTTTTTTTTTTTTTTTTTTTTTTTCCGGAGGAGTAGCCAGGTCAAGATCCGACACCGTTCAGGCCGAAGACTTGACCTGGTTACTAGTGCAGAAATAGTAATCGTGAGTAGATGTTAAAACAGCTTCCCTTTTTAAATTATTCGATTTAACTTGAACAACAGCACTTATCCTTTATATCAATACACTTTCACATATCAATGAAAACGTCATTATTGTCACTAAGTATAATTATTCATATAAAACCCACTGTAAGTAAGCCTTCCGTGTAATAGATATACACATTAAACGTCTAGGCGATGCGAGTTTGAACCGAAATAGTTTAAAATCAAGCAACACAATTGGATAAATATTTTTCTCTCGATCAGCATAAATTGCTACTAAAGTATAGCATTTTAAAATTGTCCTTTATGTGTCATTGACGAGTAATGTGGTCTCCGTAGCACATTTGTTTAGCTTATTCTTTCATTTGATAGATCACAGAAACAGATATTAGCAATTTTACCTTTTTTTTTTCCTTTTTCAGGTAAATTTTACTTATTACAGCTGGGTGGACAACTACTTTTCAAGACGTTTAAAAAGTTTATACTAACATCAGACTATCGAAAACGGATTAGAGAAAGGGGTGGTTTGGAAACCAATAAACCGGTTTAATCAGTTTCCAAAATGACAATAGATATGCATCGTTTGTACGAAAGCTGTGCAGGGGGCCGTGTGGTACAAGGTTTCTTGCATTTAAATACAATAACTAAAACTTACAATCCAACAGATTCAAGCAAGGATCGGTCTTTATTATACATCCATAAATATGATGGCAGCTGAAATTAGAATTACAATAATGGTACAGTAGGTTTTTATTTAACGTCGAAAATTGCAGGCAGTTTTTTTTTCAAATTAAACATAAACATACGCTCTATACGCTCCACGTCTGTATTAACGTTCGTTTAGCAACCGTGAGCCTCTGTCATGGTTGCAAGAATTGTGGAGGATGAAAACCTGAAGTTCCTATGCTGGAAACTCGATGACTCTATGCCACATGCCAGGTGCCTATAAAACCTTCACACCTGCGAGATTCGACCCACAGAAAGGTCGACCATTGTTGGTGAGAGTCATCGGTTGTAACTATATAAGATACTTTATTATTAGAGCAAAATAATTTAATTAAGAAGCTGTTTAAACTTGAAAATATGTATCCTCATTTATATTACCTCTCGTTACTGTTACATAAACATTTCTTCTGGCATCGGTAACCATAAGTCCCATCTGTACATCGAAAGCATGGTACACCATTTGTAGATGTGAATCCAATCAAACATTCTAAAACGATATATTTAAAACAAAAAACAGCAAATATAATGTTCATTTTGGAGCCAATGCTAAAATAACTTACACAACTTTCTTTATATCATTGCTTGAGTGTATCGTTATGAAAACAAATTGATTTAAACATATCAAAACATACACACTGAAACACATCGGAGGAAGATTCGTACCCCAAGGATATACTTGTTAGTTAAGCTATATACATGTATTGTCTTTTTAAAGTATTTTGATCTTTTTTCCCGACTGCAAATATGTAATGATATAGAGTAAATGAACGCGAGACAAAGTTTCTTAATAGATAGTAAAACAAAGCAATATGAAAACGCTTTTATTGTTGCGCGTGATTTTGAATTCAGAAATGAAAATTACTCATATTTTATTTTAGGTCAAAATTAACATCTGTGCACAGGACGGTCATACCTATTCAAAACATAATATCAATGCACCGAAATCTTATGAGTCTTTTAGATTTGGACATATGTAGGACAATTGTGTTCTCAATTTACGTACTACTTTTGTAAAACGTCCAATTACTGGCAATCACCAAAGTAAAAACAATTCGTTTGCGCCGTTGTATTTTTTATTTAATCATTGTTAAAGTCAAGTTGATAAGTCCATGATTTAATCTTTGTTATTTAAGAACATTTGGTTATTTCATGTTCTTGAGCTTAACGTCCTTGGAATAACAGTAATCTAGTTTTAACTTTTGTCTCTCACAAAAATCTCAGTTTCAAACATCTTATGTTTTTTCATCGGTCACCTGTCGAAAATCAGTCTACGGTAATAATTGTGGAAATGGTTGCAGATACATTGAAATTGATTTCATAATGACGATTATTACTTTAAAGCAGAAAAGGCGAACTCGTTCATTTCAAGGCAAAATGCAAGAAAATTATTTAGACCTTATTATTCTTACGATATTTCTTTTTTTAAAATAGTTTATATACTTTATAAAATGTTTTACTATCTATAATTTGAATAGGACACCCTGTATACGCTAAATAAATAAGTTCACACTCAAACTAAAATTAAAATAAAGAACATTAGGCACACACGCAAAAATCCTTTTTTTTAGATTTAGTGGGATCATTTCATATTCGCAATCAAACTTTCAAGAATAGCCCTCTTTAAGAGACTTTTAAGACTATTTTTCTAGCCGATTCGTTTCTTCACTGTTGTGAGGCTGAGTTCATCGAAGTTGAATTTCATCTTCCGTGATATAGATGAAATGTTGCCATTTAACAGTTGATTTTTTTTTATCTGCAGCCCTTTTCACAAAAAATCTTACGACAAATTTTATCGTTAGTCAATATGAAATATTAAAGACTTACGATCAATTTCTATCGTAAGATTTTTTGTGAAAAGGGATACAGATCTATCCAAAAGAGCTCTTAATTAACGAAACCACAAACACCTCTTCATCGACTTCAATACTTTGGCATATGGTGTTAATATCCCCCAACCCATTCGTTATTCAATTACCTGAGGTCGATACAGTGACTTCCGGTTGTTCAAATGTAAGCTACTCAAACAAGGGTTTATTACTAGTAATTTGAAGTCATCGCTGCAGAAGTTTCTCGGTCGACATCAGGATCTTGTGGACCGCTATGGGATATTTGATCAACAGCCCCCCTCCCTCCCCCTCCCCTTTGTAAAAAAAATTAAGAATTGTGTTTCCTCTTCCAGATTGACTTTAATACCGGATTTGATATGTTAAACACGGTCGGTGTCTTATAAGAAGCAGGAGATGCTTTCTTCAGCAGTACACCTGTTCTCATCTGTGGTTTTTGTTTGGTCAATGATGTTTGTCTATTTATCTTTTCTGTGCCCAACTCGTATTATGTTGCCATTGTTCCTGGATTAATCGTTTTGACAGCGTCAATTTGAAGGTCAAAATTGATATTAAGAAAGAATAAACGCATTTATGCAGGAATGATAACCATAAATGATTATCATTATTATGTAAGTTATGTAGTTAATATGTGCGATATTGCGATATTTTTGTGTTGATGAAAGACTATATTGGAACATAGGTTTGGAAGCAGTCTGTTTTGATAGTGCAAATGTCCATAATGTAGTCGAAATAAACCATGTATGCCTAGTACTGTATTGTTATTTTAGTACAGGCCGTGTATTTGTATAGTTCCCTCGCCAACTATTTGGTGAAATTTTTGCAAACAAGAGGCTCTTAAGAGCCTAATATTGTAACCTGGGCCATGGCTGACAATTATACAGTTCAACAAAACTAAATAATAAAGTGTCTCATTTTAAAGTATGTTGTTATGCCTTGATGTTATTTTTGCTTCAAAGTTGATCTATATTTCCTGATGACAACCATTTTAGATATGGTGAAGACTTACATGTCATTTTTTGAAAGGGGGTCACTACAGACTAAGGATAATTTTGGATCCAATTGGTTAAAAGTTTCAGAGGAGAAGATCTTTGAGTGTTTTTTTCCGATAAGGGCCAATGTTAAACTAAGTTCCCAAATGTTGGCCATCTAGGATGAGATGCAGACTCGCATGAATAAATTTTTAAAGGTGACTACCAAATAAATATTGTAAACCAGTTTGGATTCAATTGGCCTAGTTGTGTCAGACAAAAAAAAGTTGTAAATACTTTGAAAGTGATGCATACTTGCCGGACACATTTCTCAAAGAGGCCAACTAATAATGTTGTCGCAAAGTTCGATTCAAATCGACCAGTATCAGAGGAAAAGATCATTGATTGTGTTTTCACTGATAAACAAAGTTCACCGTTGAGGGCCATCTTAGTTGAAGCGCGGACTTGCGAAACATATTTTTAAAGGGGTCAACCAAAGGTCTATTGTTGTGAAGTAAGAACTCAATTTGCTTTTTTGTTTCGGATGAAAAGATCTTTGAATGCTTTCCCAAAAGGATAAAAAAAATATGCTATGTTTTCCGCTGGTGGCGAACCTGGATGTAATGTGGACTTTGCAAATTTCTATAGTGGACCACCAAAGGAATATTTTGACCACGTTTGGAACCAATTGCCTTTGTTGTGTCAGAGGAAAAAATCTTAGAAAGCTCTTCCATAGGGTCCAATGTTATACTATGTTCCCTCATGGCAGCAATCTTGAATGTGATGTTGTCTTGCCGAGGGTATTTTTCAAAAGGGGCAACTAAGGAGCATTGTCACCAAGTTTGGTTCCAACTGGCAAAGTAGTTGAGTGTGTTTTCCCATAGGGTACAATGTTAACTAAGTTCCCGCTGGTGGCCATCTTGGATGAAGTGGGGACTTTCAAGATGCATTCTTTACAGAGAACCATCCAAGGACTATAGGAAAAAAACACTCAAAGATCTTCTCCTCTGAAACTTCTAACCAATTGGATCCAAAATTGTCCTTAGTCTGTAGTGACCCCCTTTCAAACAATGACATGTAAGTCTTCACCATATCTAAAATGGTTGTCATCAGGAAATATAGATCAATTTTGAAGCAAAAATAACATCAAGGCATAACAACATACTTTAAAATGAGACACTTTATTATTTAGTTTTGTTGAACTGTATAATTGTCAACGATGGCCCAGGTTACAATATTAGGCTCTTAAGAGCCTCTTGTTTGCAAAAATTTCACCAAATACTGTGGAAGTACTTTTATTCGTGGACATCAATTTTCGTGGTTTTCATAATTTTCACTATTTCGAGGGTACTTAAATTCGTGGTTTCGAATTCTATGCATTTAAACTCCCAAAGAAAAATACATGTCGTTGGGAACTTAATTTTCCTGGCTCAAGCGAACCACGAAATCCACGAAAATTGGAACCCCACGAACAATAGTACTTTCACAGTAGTTGGCGAGGGAACTATACAAATACAAGGCCTATACCAAAATGACAATGCAGTACTAGGCATACATGGTTTATTTCGACTACATTATGGACATTTGCACTATCAAAGCAGACTGCTTCCAAACCTATGTTTAGAGGAGAGGGTCTTTGAATGCTTTTCCCGTAGGGTCCAATGTTAAACTACGTTATCGGTTCGAGCCCATCTTGAATGTGATGCACACTTGCGGGGCACATTTTTCAAAGGGGACCAACTACACACTGTTATGACCAAGATTGCTTCCTCCTGGCCAAGCAGTTTATGAGAATGAGATCTTAGAAAATGTGTTCACACGGAGTAAAATATTAATCTAAAAGGGGAAATATCTCTAAAATGGGTCAGCAGATTTTTTTTTAATTACAGGGTTTTGTCATTCTTGTCATTTTTAACCCATTAGATTTTTTATATATGCTACTGTTATTAAATTATTTTCCTAAATCTGCAGTTCACCCTCTATGTTTTTTAGCAATGGCCGTCATGGTGTTTGACCGACGGACTAAAACACACAGTTTTTAAAAGCCATACCCTGGTAAGGATTCCGGCCAAGTATGGTCTAATTTGGCACATTGGTTTCAGTGTAGAAGATTTTTTTTAAACAAATGTTTACGTCGAACGGAACGCCGGACGACCGAGACCAAGTGATGGCAAAAGCTCAACCTTTCTATAGACAGGTGAGCTAAAAACAACTCAAGTCCATAAGATAAAAATAAAGTGCGACTGCCATGTTTTATATGCACACATTATCCTATGGCGTTGTCAGGTTTAAACCTTTATGCATGTGACGAAATTACTTGAATCAGTGCCAGATTTTGATTAAATTCTAAAAAGGTTAATGATTTTCCAAATAATGTAATCTGCAATGAAGAGACATGGCGATATACAAAAGGTTTATTCACAGTGACTTTGATATTGAATTATTTTTATTGCATATAAAATGGATGTATTAAAAGATTTGTTTCTGAGTTTAATGGATGTTAAGTAGACGTTTTCTCTTAATATTAGTATTTTTGGAGTTTCCAAAAGTACATAAGATGAATATATAGAAAAAAAATGAATAAATCCAAAAAAATCAAACTCGTCGTGTTTTATGATTTGATGCCGAATTCATGGGTGCATTTATAAACTACAATCGGATAATCGGTATGCATGTTTTTTATCCGGAACAGCCATTTCGCAGCTTTTCTTTTGTGATATAAAAATTGATCGGCGGATTTAAAACGTCATATACCGAACACCTTCCCGGGAATTAGCTCCATTTTCAGTAGATATGTTTTGTCACGAAATTTCTAAAATATTTCAATTAATAGCATCGTGACGTATACTTTTTAGCAATAAGTTTAGATAATAAACTCTTTTGTAAATCATACAAAGTTTTCATAGAAAGGTTAATTTCCATTAAGCTGAAAATGGTATCTTTCTTATGCCCATGTATTTTATTCATTCCAGGTTCTAGGATAAAAAAATGGTTTAAACTGAGCAAACGTCGAAACAAATTCTTGGGAAAAGCAAGGAGAGAATTTTTTTTCTGCAAATATTTTTGTCCATGTACCTTAAAATGAAATATTTTTAAAGACCGCCGTTTAACAAATTTGATAATAAACCAAAGACTGATAAAATTACTTAATACTACTTGTTTTTGTCATCTTGACGTCTGTCCAGTGCCGATATTCATTCGCAGATCATAAGCATAAAGATGTGTGAAAGCTCGTAGATAACAAATAAATGAAAAGGCAAAAATCACCTTAGGACAAAGCTTTGTAGAGGGAGATACTCCTAAATTTAAAACAAAATTTCATAGCGCTGAGATATTGCGAGTTTTGAAATCAGTTAAATTAAATGATCCGCCGAAATTCATAACTTGATTGAAATTATCATTGGAATGAGAAAATGGGCTTTTGAAGTGTAGAAATGTTTAAATCCGTTATTTATGGCTATAGTCTGATTTCAAGAAGCTGTTCAAGGTCCGGCATATTCTGATCAAAATTGTAAATTCATTAATAACTACATTGTTTCTGCTTTGTATGGAAATCAGAATATTTGATTGGTTACAGTTCTTTCGATAACTTCCGTCACGGGACTCCCTGACAACAACAAAATAAGTTAAAACGGCGCAATAATTTAGACAAAGAACTGGTCAGCATCAACGATTTCATTTTGATATCTTGCACGAACACTTGCATTCTATTTATTATAGTGCTTAGGGCAGTATTATGTGATTTTGTTGTCGTGTAAAAGCGTGGATGAGGTAAAAAAAAATTCACGTGAAGCACATGTACCGTGCATTTCACGCTTTTAGACTCCAATACAACTACAAAATATTGCATTTGGAGAGAGTTTTTTCGTGTTTTTTTAAATTTAAGTGTTGCAGGTTTAACATTTGTATGGCGGAATCTTAAGGAACTTGAAAATCATTAAATGGAATAATTATGTATTAATATACACAGAAGTCAGGTTTTAAGAGAGCAAATTTCAAAAGTACAAAAACGTACCTTGACATCCATGTGAAGTATAAAAATAGTGGCGACAACAAAAATATTCCAGCTTTAAATCACTGTCCGATTTTCTAAAAAAAAATAACATTTTTTGGTCATTTTCGGATGTAGTATGTAATTTTCGTTCATTTTGCAATTTTTCAATTCTTTAAAGGGCCTATGTGGCCGAGTGGTTAAGGTAGTACTTCTACCTATACAATCACTGTAGTCTATCACCACTGTGGTATGAATTCGCGCCCCACTTTGTACATTAAAAAAGGTGCACTCGACTTACAATTGTAAGTAATAAGGTATGTCACTTACCTGCCCAAGGTCGGTGGTTCTCTCCGGGCACCCCTACTTCAACCCCATATCAATCAATCAATCAATTAATTCTTTAAACCTCTAATTATTGAAACTGTTTTTAATGCATGATAAATTTTCCAGCAACCAAATTAAAATAGAGACTATGTTAACTGTGTTACTCTGTTATTGCAACTGCGTTTAACCTATAATTTTAAATCAGATAAAACTGTTTTCTTTGCTTGATTAAACATAATGTAAATTATCAGCAGAAAAAATTACCGATTTATCATCAAAACAATTAATAGATATCTGTCGAAGGTAATATTATTCCTTCAATATTTTAAGGTTAAGCGTGGTTTCTTAAACAAACAAAGACAATTCAACCATCGTAGTCACTCTTTAAAGCCCCATAATATGGGATATAAATACATTGTATAAACATTATCATACATTTATTGCTAATTATAACTAAATACCGAACTAACTGTGAGTTTAGTTTCTGCATATGATCATTTCGACACCTAATATCTATTCAGTGTACGTTTGGAAGACTTTAAACCCAAACAAGATACGGAGTGCGTCGTAAGAGATATTGGAATAGTTATGGACTCGATTTTTTGGATATTGAAAGGCCACAGATGTTAATTCAAGTATTAAGTCAAAAACAAGAATTTTGAATCATAGTTCATATCAAAACATCAATTTTTGCCACTTAGTACTGATGTCTATAAAAACGTTTTAAATGATCGTATGACACAGAATTTTTTGAAGCAATAACTAAAAAGGCGGTCTCGGAGGTTATGAGAAGTTCCAAATATATTATTGTCAGCTCTCTAGTAACAAATCAACTGTGAAGTGGGAATATAACTGTCCATGTATGTTGGGGGCAATTAAACTGGTTCAGGGTGCCTCCAAATTGTATCGTTTTCATTTAATTTGTTTCCTAAAATCGATATACGCAACGCAAAATCACAAAAAGACAGTAACGATCAGATCTTTTATTATCGCACCGCCATGTTATCGCTTTCATCGCAATGTTTGTCAAATCGCCATCGCTATCAAAGTCACAATCCACCTTTAGTCTTAAAGCTAGAAAAGAGAGGATTAAATGCTGACATAAACAACATACTGTTAACAAACATTCGACGGCGAAATAAATATAAAAGTATTACGTTTTTTTAAGTTTACTCTGCCACCTCTTGTTCTCACATCGACAGGGTCATTTATTCCAACAGCCAATATACGGTTCAACATATAAGTACAGAAAATCATGAATCGTTATAATTGCTTTTATTACTCAGCCTCCTTTTTTAAATAATTATTAGAAAACACGTTTTTATTCTACTTACGAAATCCCCAATGAAAGAAATTAAGTTCTGAATCCAGACATTAATTTTAACATCATTTCTTCTGAAATTTACAGGTGCAATTCTATCAGTTCGGGCTGAGGAGGGCAATCTTTAGAAGACAACTGCTGCATAATTATACAATTGTGGTACATATGATGCACTCATTTCCTCAGTATAAGTGATTCTAGCATGCAGTAATAAATTATTTGTGAAGGTGGTATTATTCCACCGTGTTGGTCCAATTTTTATTCATTAAGGTTTTATGCAATTAGATAATTCACAAAATAATTATTTAATTTTAAACAAATGCTCAAAGAAGTAAAAATACTCTTTACTATGTTATAGTTTTATTAAAACATTTTCATAACAAAAGATGCTCTGAATAGGAAAAGTTTTTCATCTGGTAGTAGATTTAACAGAACACATAAATTTAGCAAAGGAGATATTTGATTAAAGAGTTACATATAGATATCACTGTAGAAAATAATTTCAACGGTTACCCCAAATTTTTATTGTTACATCTTTACAATATATAATAATTAAAAAATATAATAAAATTTTTAAGTTTTCCTGACATAGTCACTTTCCCTTAATTTTTATGTAAAGTCCTCCAAATTCCATTTCAGTTTTTGGGCTTATATGAACGGTGACCCCAAATTTGTATTTTATATTTTAAAAAATAAACAATTACGGTTGGATCCAGACATAACCTCTCGTCAAGTTAACTTGAACGAGTCATAAAAGCTCCTCTAACTTAGGACCGTTTTCAAGTCAAATTTGACCAGTCATAGAGCAGTAATAAAAACTGCGTTAACTTTAGAACTGTTCTAAAGCCATGACTGCTCTAACCTGTTCTAGTCATGGAATGCTGACTGTTCTGACCTGTTCTGGGCGAAGAGCCCTGACTACTTCGACCTATTCTGGTCATAGAGCCCTGACCGCTCTAACCTGTCATAGAACGCCGACTGCTTTTATGTTATTAAATTTAGAGTAACAGTTCTTGTGTTGTTTTACTTTTTCAGATTTTGAATGAAATTTACTAGATTTAATTCTTGATCAATTAGTTTTATCTTCTTTGATTTGTTTTGTTACAATCTCCGAATACGAGACCAGAAACATATAATTAGATATGATCTGACGAGACTGTATGACTGGTCAGAGCAGTCGGAATTCTACAGCGATGGAAACGGTCAATTTTCCCTACTTCACGCACCACGATGAGCGTACACAATTCACACGTTGAGCGCACATGATTTGCAGAATGATACAGAAAGTACTCAATATTGTAACGTGTAGCCCAAGCATGTATAAAAGAAAAGGCATATTTTCTCCATTTAACATAACCTTCATGCCTTCAATGCTGAAATTCATTGTAATTTAAACTAAAAAATTTCAGAAAAGGCACCTTTCTCCATTCGCTATTATATTGATGCACGCAATACAGAAATTTTCTGTTATTTAACCTTAATCATGAAAGAAAATGCACATTTTTCTCCATTACATATTATATCGATGCCCCCTACACTGAAACTTGCTGTACATGCTGTAATTTAACCTAAAACATATACATGTAAGAAAAGGTACATTTTCTCCATTTGATGTTATATCGATGTCCGCAAGACTGAACCTTGCTGTAATTTAAACTTAAATATATAAAAAGGCAAATTTAGTCAATTCGATATTATATCTATGCGCGCAAAATTGAAACTTGTTGTAATTTTACATATAAGAAATGGTACATTTTCTCCATTCGATAGTATATAAATGACCGCAATACTGAAACTTGCTGTAATTGTAACTACAAGATATAAGAAAAGCCAGATATCTCCATTCGATAGTATATCAATACCCGCTATACTGAAACTTTCTGTAATTGAACCTGCAACATAGAAGAAAAGGCAAATTTTCTCCATTCGATAGTATATCAATATCTGCACTACTGAAACGTTCTGTTATTTAACCTACAACATAGAAGAAAGGGCAAATTCTTTTAATTCGATATTTTATCTATGCTTGTTATAAGCTGGTTGTAATTTAACCTACAACATATAAAAAAGGCACATTTTCTCCATTTGATATGATTGTAATGCCCGCACTACTGGAACTTAGTGTAATTTAACCTAGAACAAATAAGAAAAGGTACATTTTCTCCATTTGAATTTTAATGATGCCGGCAATACTGACACTTGCTGTTATTTAACTTAATCACATAACAAAAGACACATTTTTTTTTACATCCTATATTATTTCGATACCCGTGATTCTGACACTGTAATTTAACCTACAACATAGAAGAAAAGGAATATTTTCACCATTCGATAATATATTGGTGCTTGCAATACTGAAACTTTCTGTAATTTGACCTAAATCATGATTTAGGTCAAATTACAGAAAGTTTCAGTATTGCAAGCACCAATATATTATCGAATGGTGAAAATATTCCTTTTCTTCTATGTTGTAGGTTAAATTACAGTGTCAGAATTACGGCAAGTTTCAGTTTTGCAGGTATCAATATAATATGGAATGGAGAAAATGTGCATTTACTTATTAAGTAAATGCACATTTTCTCCATTCCATATTATATTGATACCTGCAAAACTGAAACTTGCTGTAATTTTACCTAAAATATAAAAGAAAAGGTACATTTTCTCCGTTTGATGGTATATTGATGCCCGTATTATTGAAATTGCTGTAACTTTGTCCACTAGATATTATATCCATGCCCTCATCATTGAAACTTTTAATATAACTTAAGACAAATATGAAATGGTACATTTTCTACATTCGATAGTATATCAATACCCACAATACGGATATTTTCTGTAATTTAACCTACAACATATAAGAAGGGCAAGTTGTGTCCTTTCGATATTATATCCATAGAAAAAAGAAGGGAAACGGGGAATGTGTCAAAGAGACAACGACCCAAATGAGAGTAATAACAACTCAAAACCACCATAAGATCTTCAATGAACGGTGAGGAAACCCCACACCCAACGGCAGGTCGAAGTCGGCCCCTAACTTAAGAGTACTCAAGTTCAGCGAAAAAAAACATCATCCTAGACTCCTATAGACATAAAGTTAACTAACTAGAAAACAGAAAAAACACACAAAGGCTTAATAAACTCCGTGACTTAGGACAGGCGCAAACCTGCTGCGGAGGGGTTAAACTAGATTTATTGGGCCCAAACCTTTCCCCTATGCCCGCAATATTAAAACTTGTTGTAATTTAACCTAACCCATATAAGAAAAGGTACTTATCCTCGACTCGACAATATTCGACAATATTGCTCGCAATACTAAAACTTGCTGTAATTTAACCTAAATCATATAAGAAAATGCACATTTTCTCAATTTCATATCATATCAATGACCACAGTTTTGAAACTTTCTGTAATTTAATCTACAACATATAAGAAAAGCCACATTTTCTCAATTCGATATTATATCAATACCTGCAATACTGAAAATTTCTGCAATTTAACCTACAGCATAAGATAAAAGGCAAAATTTATCTATTCGACATGATATCGATGCCCGCAATATTGAAACTTGCTGTAATTAACTCATATCATATAAGAAAATGCACATTTTCTCCATTTAATATTATATTGATGCCCGCAATGCTGAAACTTGCCGTAATTTAACCCAAAACATATAAGAAAAGGCAAATTTTGTCCATTCCATATTCTACCTATGCCCGCTTTATTGATGCTTGTTGTAATTTAAACTAAAACATGTAAGAAAATGCACATATTCTCAAACTAATATTATATTGATGCCTACAAGACTGAAACTTGCTGTAATTTAACCTTAAACATTTTAGAAAATGCAGACTTTCTTCATTTAATATTATATCAATACCTACAATACTACTAAAACTTGCTTTGAAAGCATACAATATTATCTTACTTGGTGTAAATTTACTAGACAAATATAACAAAAGGGACATTTTAAATGTTGGTTGGTGTTGTGAAAATTAAAAATTGATAAACATATTTCACAATAAGGATTTTTTGTGCACATTATTTTCATTTTTACCAATACCAGAAGTACATTCTTAGTATTAATGGACTTCTGCCAATACACATAAACGCTCTGTTGTGGTGTTCCATATATCTAATTGATATGTTGGTATTTTTGTTTGCTTGTAAAAAAGCTGTATTAGCGTTTAAAAAAAATAGAAATTAAATAATAAGTAATGTGTTGTACAGAAAGCAGGATAAAATAGCTATAAAATATGCGGATTTTGAATGAAACGAGTAACCGCACGCTACACGATGTGAACGCAAAAAATTTACACGATGCACCCGCAAGATGAACGCTATTTTGGAATTTTGGAATGTTGGAATGTTGGACCAGATGTATTTAAAACATTCAGTGGACATACACCAGATGGTTGCCTAAAAAGAGCATAGTGTAAGTAATGAATTTAAAACTTAAGTACTTTTCGATTACATCTTTAGTAAACAGAAACTTAATGCCATGAACTTGCCAGTATAAGATGTCATCTGGCATTTATACAAGGGGCTAAATAACGAAATACCGAAGTTACTGTGAATTTATTTTCTGTATATGCGCATTTCGACAACTTTTGACAACGCCAAAGGAGGGTGCGACTACGATTTGCGGAAAACATGATCTTTGTTTGGTACTAAGAAAATCTGGTATTTATACGGCATATAAGGCATAGTAACAACAAACGTATTTATACCCCCGAAAACAAAATTCAAGGAATCACCTTGTCCGTCTGTCAGTAAACTTGCGAAAAGGGTTTTAAAATCAAATCAAAATCAAAATAATCAATTTGTTTTCCTGATAGAGCTGCTCTTTTTTAGTTCTGAATATAATATACGTGTAAATAAATGTACTATTGTATGTCGCTATTGGCTTAATAAAAGAGTAAAAAGGAATAATTGCAACATTTATTAGCAGCAAGAGAATTGATATGGTGTACTTGTACATGAGATAATATCTCATGCGCACACTTTGTTCAATTACTATTATCTAAATTTATGTAAATTCTAAAACCGAAGGATTAACTCCCTCCATCGTAGTTTTCTCCTTTGCTATACTTGATATTACTGATCATTCGATTTCGTTTGTTTTTATGTATTTTAAACATTTTTTGAAATAATGAATTTCCTGTGTTTGGGTTCTAGTGCTGCTGATGAGGAATGAATTTCCGAAATGGCCATACAGCTCATTAAAATTGTTGCAGTTGGAGTTAACATATGTGTTATGGTCTCATGTTCATTTACTCCATATCCTCTCATAAAATATTTAATATAGTTAGTCTTTTATTGAGGTGTGGAGTTGGTAAAACAATTCCCCGTTGTAGAGATGTATGCTCCTCAAAGGAAGTGATCTTGATGGAAGCTGTATACTGAGGATACATAACTTAATTTGTCAGTTGGTAATGGGTCAGGAGCTGGCATGTCAGTTAACTGCTAGTAGTCTCTTGTGATTTCATGTTTATGTCCGTATATTTAGTTCTCTCAGTTTCATTTCTCACAATTGACTCAGTCATGTTGCCAACTGAATTTTACTGTTTTTACGATTGTTTCTTTATTAACACATTGGCTGTAGGGGGAAGGTTTGGGCCCAATAAAACTAGTTTAACCCCGCCGCAGCAGGTTTGCGCCTGTCCTAAGTCAGGAAATTTATTAAGCCATTGTGTGTCTTGTCTGTTTTCTAGTTAGTTCACTTTATGTCTATGGGAGTCTAGGATGATGCTTATTTCGCTGAACTTGATTACTCTTTATTTAGGGGCCAACTCCGACCTGCCTTTGGGTGTGGGGTTTCCTCACCGTTCATTGATGATCTTATGGTGGCTTTGAGTTGTTATTACTCCCCTTTGGGTCGTTGTCTCTTTGACACATTCCCCGTTTCCTTTTTTTTCCTATCTTTATTTTTCTTAGATATGGAGTCAATTGTTAATATTGATAATTAAGTATTAATGTTTATAAATATTTGTTAATATTAATAAATCGTGTATTTTTGTCCACTTTGGCTTGCCATATATTATCCAGTTATGACAAAATTTTATAAATTATAAGTATGCATCACAACAGGGTTATTACGGAAAAATCGTGGTCATTACCAGATAACAGGGCAATTACGGGAGAACATGGTCATTACGAGAAAACAGGGACATTACGAATAACAGGGGAACAAATGAGATTAGCAGGGCCATTAACAGGATGGCTGCTGTGTTTTTTAAGTGCAAAATCATGACTGCATCATGTATGTACAGTAAAGTTCACATAATTTCTGCATTCTTTGTATTGAGCAAGTACCAGAATATCGAAAAAGCAATTTTTATTGTATTTGAAGTTCTTTGGATGGTCGAATATGCTTATGGCTGAATTATGATCTGTATCCTGTATGATGATTAACACCTTTGTTTTCGCCTTTTTACTCTACTTGTGACCACTCATTTTACCCATGTCATCACAGGGGATCACAAAATCTTTTCTTGATATTTTGATTTAAATTTCAGCGGTAAACCCTAATAAACCCTACTACAGCTGTATGGAGAATACACTTTTTATTTTGTTTCAGACATTTGACCCTACTTGTGACCTCCTATTTTACTCATCTCATCACGAGTAATTAGATAATAACACGTATCCTTGATTTTTTCCCCAAAAAGTTTTGTGTCCCTTGAGGTAAATCCCAATACAGCTGTATCTGGAAAAAAAAAACTTTTTTTTTTCAGACCCTACTTGTGGCCACTCGTTTTACTCACCTCATCACAAGGTATCAGAAAATATGAATAATTACTTGACTTTTTCGTACTTAGGGAGCTTATGAATGAAGATCGATGAAAGATAAGCTTTTTGTTTCAGATTTCTGCACCAGTGGACCCGACCTTACAAAAAAGGGCTTCCGATCGTTTTCAAGATAAGGGGCGGGGGGCGGGGGGTTCCAGTCATTTTTTTTACAATTTTTGGCAATTTTTACCTAAATTCTGCACGAAATAAAAAAATCGAAAAATGATGTTCCAAACCCAGGAACCCTGCCCTTCGATTCGCCAATGACTCGATCCCTCAAATTTCCTTTCATTTCAAACGAGAATTCTTATACAACATTTCATATTTTATTTTTGATATTTGATAATTATTAGTAAATTTACTTTTCAATATATTCAAGTTCACCATTTGGTAAATAAAAAGCGATGAGAAATTAGTATCAGTATAATGGCACGGTTTTTTTGTCCTCGGTCTGTTATTATGGTTGCCTTCATATGCTGTAATAGCCCTAGGCGTTGCTTCGTGTCGTTAGAGCTTTCATCATTTCACTATTGCAGACATAAATAAAAAGCGATAAGAAATTAGTATCAGTATAATGGCACGGTTTTTTTGTCCTCGGTCTGTAATAATGGTGGCCTTCATATGCTGTAATAGCCCTAGGCGTTGCTTCGTATCGTTAGAGCTTTCATCATGTCACTATTGCAGACATAGATCACATGTCAGGGTCACTATGAGAATATCCTTTTATTTATACTATGTTAATCTTAAGGGCTGTTATAAATACCTCTTATATAGATTTTTTTCTCATTATTTTGTCAAAGATACATGAATATGTAATGTTGAGATACAGTCGAACATAAACTTGGATGTAATAAAAAAAAAGAAGGGAAACGGGGAATGTGTCAAAGAGACAACGACCCAAAGGGGAGTAATAACAACTCAAAGCCACCATAAGATCTTCAATGAACGGTGAGAAAACCCCACACCCAACGGCAGGTCCCTGAATAAAGAGTAATCAAGTTCATCGAAATAAACACCATCCTAGACTCCTATAGACATAAATTAAACTTAACTCGAAACACCTGGACCATGGCTGACATAAATAAAAGGCATTTCCAATAGGAAAAACAAAACACAAAATTTAGCAGAATACTTTTTTCCTAAAATTACAGTGTTCTTGTTTGGTTTCCATGGCAACCGAAAGCTCCACCATCCATTGCAACCATAACAGAACACCATTGCTGAAATTAAAACACTCAGACCACAATTCAAAAAAAAAATAAATTCAAAAATTTGGGCAGAGGTTCTAATTGGACTAGTAGTTTCTGAGAAGATGTTTGAATGTATATTACATAGGGTCCAATGTTAAAACTATGTTCCCGCTGGCGGCTACATGGATGAGGTAAGGACCTGCCAGATACCTTTTTTAGAAGGGACCATCTAAGGGCAATTGTGACTAAGTTTGGTTGTAATTGGACTGGTAGTTTCTGAGAAGATCTTTGAATGTCTTTTCCGTAGGGTCCAATGTTAAAACTATGTTCTCGCTGGCCGCCATCTTGGATGAGGTACAGACCTGCCGGATACTTGTTTTAGAAGGGACCATCTAAGGACCATTGTGGCTTACTTAAGTTTTACTTGGACTAGTTATTTTTGAGAGGAAGATCTTTGAATGTTTTTTCCATTTGGTCCAATGTTATAACTATGTTCCCAGCTGGCGGCCATCTTGGATGAGGTACGGACCTGTCGGATATTTTTTTAAAGGGACCGCCTAAGGACTATTGTGACAAAGTTTGGTTTCAGAGGAGAAGATTTTTGAATGAAAAATTCACGAAGGACGGACGACGGACGCCAAGTGATGGCAAAAGCTCACCCTGGCATAGCCAGGTGAGCTAAAAAGACAAGATACACAAAGGCTGAATAAATTTCTTGACTTAGGACAGACGCAAACCTGCTGCGACGGGGTTAAACTAGTTTTATTTGGCCCAAACTTTCCCCCTATAGCCAATGTGATAAATTAAAAAACAATCGTAACAACAGTAAAATTCAGTTGGCAACAGGACTGAGTCAATTGAAAAAAATAAACTGAAAGAACTATATATACGGACATAAACATGACATCACAAGAGACTACTAGCAGTGTATTGACATGCCAGCTCCATACCCATTACCAACTGACAAAGTAAGTACCCTCAGATCCCTTCCTGTGAGGAGCTTGGTTCCGTCAAAATAATTGAGATCTGTCTTAGTCGTTATACTGTTGATATATTTTTTGTACCAAGGTCCAAAGTATTTTTTACTATAATATTAGCAATGCGCTTGCTCTATTACAGCAAAATTTCGATGTACGTAGCTAATGAGAAACAGTTTTTAAATGGATGTCATAATTTGTACCTCACGTGATTGTAAATTTTAGTTATTTCAATGTTTGATACCATTAACTTTTTGTTCAAACGCACCTGAAGTTACAACGCTCCGTTCAACTTATTCAAGAGGATAAGCAACGCATACGTTCAATACAAAATTAGAGTGGCCGATATTTTGCTGCCTATTGTGCCCATTTAAAGACTTTAAAATGTCCAAAAAGAAGTTACAATGGTACAATGGATGAAGATAGGTTAGATAATTAGTTTAAATTACAGAAAAGGTCGTGGTAAATTGATTTAAACTATTGATTTTGTTCAGTCTTGTCCGTGAAATTGATGACAGGTGCATGCGCTTTCTTAATTTCTCATGTGTTTAAACAGAAACATTACCGAGGTGAATTTAGATGTTAAGTATTGTTTATGTGAGTTAATTTCTTTATATACGAACAATAAAACATCTTTACTGCTGCAGTAAGTCGGTTTCGAACGTCAACTGTCTAAATCGTCCTGACCGCTTCGATACGCGCAACTTCCGTGTTGCACTGAACGTGGGTTAGACACAGTGAGGTCAGAACGGTCAGGGCTCTACAACTGGTCAGGATTCTACGACAGGTTAGAGCGGTCAGCAGATCTCTATGACTGGTCAGAGCAGTCAGGGTTCTATGGCAGGTCAGAGGAGTCAGGGCTCTATGACTGGTCAGAGCAGTCAGGGTTCTATGGCAGGTCAGAGCAGTCAGGGCTCTATGACTGGTAAGAGCAGTCAGGATTCTATGACTGCTCAAAGTTAACTTCAAGTTAACTTAGGACTGTTCTCATGACTGCTTCCTAACTTAGACGAAAGGTTATGTCTGCACCCTACTGTATGTTTAAAAACTGAAAAAAAAATTCTATAATAAAAAATAATACCAAGCACCTTTAGCAATGTTCTGTAAAGAAAATCTTTTTTTCAGATTGAGATGAAGTAAGAAATCTATCTCGTATATCATTCCATTCATATATAATAAAATTTGAAATGTGGACAGACGAGAAATACTACGTATAAGCCAACACTGACCCTTTAAACCAGGTAGTATTCAAAACTATGATCTTACCTTATACACACTCCTGTTTTACTATTGATTGCTGTTACTGAAACAAAAAGAACAAATAACCATGTAATATTAGCTATAGCCATGTTGGCATCATTCATTTATTTACGCGGAAACATAATGGGACAGAACGGAAATATTTGGATATTTTTAATGTCGTTCGACAGGATGAATGTTACATATGTTACACAAACTAAATTTCAATAGATTAAACTAATATATATAATTAGGTTGCTTTTAAAGGTGCCTGGGCATTTCGAAGTCCTTTAACAAATCCTTTAAAAACGTTAAAATCTTACTAAATAACGTGATAACAACAAGACACGTCAAAGACGTAAAAATTCAGAACTGTACTTTTGAAGGTACAAGGAAGCAGCTACGACTTAAGCACTCTTGGTAGAAAAAAAAAACAATAATATACAAAACAGTACTGTGTCCTAGTCAATAACAGAGACATTTCATGCTTTTTGTTTTAATTTGAAATAACTGCATTCTCACACTTCCAACATGTGCAAGGGTTTTTTTAATCACTTTTGAAATACCATTAGAAAATTAAAGATATTCATCAATATAACTTATGTCACTGTTGAGTTTTTTGGGGGCTACAACTTTGAATGTTTCATTTTTGTTTAGATATCCTCAGGTTTTTATATGACACTTCTGTTGTTTCTCTGGATATTCTGCTGTTGTGTTTGACATTTTGATATATTTTATACTACAAACATAATATTCAGTGGATTCATAGTTTACACAAACCAGACTTGACTGTACAAAGAATTTAACAATACAAATATAACTCGTCATACACCAGAATAAATAATAATTGAGACTTCAAGAAAGTTGATTGTAATACCGTTTTAAGGGAGCTGATATACAAATATTGTTATTTTTTTATTATGTCTCCCCTTTCTCTCAAAGGGGAGAGATATTGTTTTTCCTTTTTCCGTCTGTCATCTGTCCGTCAGTCTGTCCGTTCGTCTGTAACATAATTTGTGGACACCCAATCTCCTTGCCACAGGTTTTTGGACTAAACTTTACAGGATTGTAGATCATCATACCTACTTGTGCATATTGTCTGGCTGAATTGATCGGCATTTTTTTCTCGGAGTTATGCCACTTTTGACATATGTATTCGGGGAGACTTTCGTTTTTGCATCAATTTGATTAAGAGCCATCCAGAACTCACTTATGTCCTCAAAAGTCCGGAGACGGTGTTTCAAGTCTTATTTTTATTGATAAAGCGGTGACTATTCTCAATGACCCAAGCTTTCTGTGTTTGTATTTTTAGTTGGACCATACACCGTTGTTTCTTTTTTCTTTTTGTTTATTAAGCCGTGAGTTATTAAATTTTTTGTTTATTTCTATTTCAAAAGTTCTTCCAGATTTTTGTGTCTTTTGCATGCAATTAAAGGCGGTTTTGTAAACAGGCTTTTACATTCTTCATCTTTAGTAATTAATTTCCCATGTCTTAGCGTAGGGTAATTTAGTAATAAAGACAAGGTTCTTATCTTTTTGACAGTTGCCGTTTCTCAGTAAATCATTTCTATTTATTTTTAAGGCTGACCGAATGATTGGGTCAATTTCCTCTGATTTGTAATTACGGTCAAGTAGTTTTGATCGAAAGAATTTAATGAGTTTATGCAGTTCTGATGTATTGTTTGTGTTTCTGAGGTGTCGTAATATTTCTCCTTTAACAAATCCTTTAAAACGTTTCAATTTGATTCAGAGCCATCCAGAACTCACTTATGTCCTCAAAAGTCCGGAGACTGTGTTTCAAGTCTAATTTTTATTGATAAAGCGGTGACTATTCTCAATGCCCCCGCTTTCTGTGTTTGTATTTTTAGCTGAAATTGATTAAGAGGCATCCAGAACTCACTTATGTCCTCAAAGGTCCGGAGGCGGTGTTTCAAGTCTTATTTTTATTGTTAAAGCGGTGACTATTCTCAATGACCCAAGCTTTGTGTGTTTGTATTTTTAGTTGGACCATACACCGTTGTTTCTTTTTTTCTTTTTGTTTATTAAGCCGTGAGTTATTAAATTTTTGTTTATTTCTATTTCAAAAGTTCTTCTAGATTTTTGTGTCTTTTGTGTGCAATTAAAGGCGGTTTTGTAAACAGGCTTTTACATTCTTCATCTTTAGTAATTAATTTCCAATGTTTTAATAGTGTACGCTTCAGTTGTTTTAGCGCAGGGTTGAATTTAGTAATAAAGACAATGTTCTTATCTTTTTGACAGTTGCCGTTTGTCAGTAAATCATTTCTCTTTATTTGGAAGGCTGATCGAATGATTGGGTCAATTTCCTCTGATTTGTAATTAAGGTCAAGTAGTTTTGATCGAAAGAATTTAATGAGTTTATGCAGTTCTGATGTATTGTTTGTGTTTCTGAGATGTCGTAATATTTCTCCTTTAACAAATCCTTTAAAAACGCTACTTGGATGTGCACGTGTTCTGCCTAGTTATTGAAAGGTTTCTGTCTTTTTTATGTGCGTTTTGATGTCAAGAATGCCGTTGGAATTAAAGTTTTCACCTTTGTATAAACATGTATCAAGAAAGGTAATTTGTTGGTTAGAAAATTCGTATGTAAATTTTAAATGTTGATGTTTATCGTTTGCTATGTCAAATAACATTTTAATTTCGCCAGGTGATCCCGTGTGGATTATAAAACCATCATCTCGGTATTTGTGTAAAATAAAATCGATTTTTTGTTATTCTATTTTTGTAAGATGTTTTCAAAAATTTGGTACATTCTTATGTCTGCAAGTGCGCCCGATGCAGATACTCCCATGGGGATACCGAGGATTTGTCGATACATTTTACCTTCAAAAGTAAATTCATTGTTATTTAATATAATTTGTAATAAATTAATAATGATTTCTCGTTGTGGTATCTTGATACATATTTTTAGCGTCAAACACCAGGAGGTAAGAGTTAGGTGGTACTGCAATATTTTGTATTTTGTTAATAAAATCCTTAGTATCTTTGATGTAGGAGTATAGGTAACAGAATATAATCAATAAAATGTCCTACATTTTGTAAAGGTGTTCAGCAGAATGATACAATAGGTCGCCCAGGTGTAAGAGATTCTCGCCTTGCTTCTATGTTGTTTTGTAATTTGTTAAGAATATTCTCCGGTATTTTATGTAGTTTAGGGAGTAGGAAGAATATACCAAGTTTTTTACTATTGATATTTTTTGTTAGGTATTTGAAAGTGATTTTATCGATTTTTTCGGTAAGGTATAAATTTATAGTAATTTGTTCTTCGTGTTTTGAAGCTTCTGGAGTTCTAGGTTCCTTTATTTCTGTATAATAAATTGCATTCTCAAGTTGTCTAAGCCCTTCTTTTATGTAGTTATTTTTGTTTAGTATACAGAGTGTCGAGTTTTTGTCTGCTTTTTTAACTGTTATGTCTTTGTTTAGTCTCAATTGTTTTAAGGATTTTTGCTCATCGGAGGTTAAGTTTTGCCCTGTAGTTTGGGTTTTGATTATACTGTATAGGGCTTTATATTCGCGGTACGAAATTTTCGCGGTTTTCAATGTTTGATCTATTCGCGGGGTTTTATTTTCGCGGATTTTAAGTAAAAGTCTTTATATTCATTTATATTCATATCGACTGATAAATATTCGCGGGTATAAATTTTCGCGCTTATCGACGAAAACGCGAATAGTGCGAAAATTAATACCCCGCGAAATATAACAACCATACAGTACTTAGCTCCATTTTGGTTGCAAAGATGTAATTTTCTATAGCGTTGTTAGAGGTAGTTGGGTTGTAGCCGGTGTTGGTATAAAATGGGTGTTTAATGTATGGGGTTCCATCGTCAAAGAGGTACGTACATCGCATCTTTCTTGCTAGTTCATTAAAATCCTTCATGAGGTTACTGCGTATATTTTTGGGAGATGGTTTTGGGATGAATTTGACCCCTTTTGAGAGTAGGAAGATGTCAGAGTTGGTAAGGTTGTACGTTGATAAATTCTTTACAAATTGTTTGGCTTTAAGGATTTTTTTGTTTTGTCTCCTTTTATTGGTCTTTAATTTAAATTTATAAAAGTTTTGTCTACACCTCGGAATTTTGTTTGTTTTATTTAAACGTGTGGTCATTATGTAATATCCAATTATTGGAGTGCGTTGGCTTTGAATGATGTTGGGAAAATGTAGGTTAGATGTCAAAGTGTAGTTTTATGATCAGTTAGGTAGATGGGCGGTCAGGATATAAAAATAGGAGCCAATCTGTATGGGGTTTCATTCTGTGAGTTGAAGTCATAAATAAACCTAGATGGAGTATGAAGAAAATGAACTTACTTTTATGAATAAATAAATCCGTACAATTAAGAGGTTTAATATTCGCTTGTTGTTACACTGTTTGCAAAATATTCCGTAGAAATATAATTTTTATGTTAAAGTCAGTATAAGATAATCATTTTCAAAATGGAGTAGGTAAAGTTAATTATCAAGTTTATCCCATATTAACATTTAGAAGGGTAGGATGTACATAAGTGTTCTTTCAGTTTCTTCTGTGGGTCGGCTTTCTCCTGTTGTGTGGAGTGAGTTTATAGTTCTTTTCTTTTGATGTTTTTATTTTCAAGTTCATCTTCTCTACTGCGTCTTTGAATTCCTTATTCCACTTATTGATAAGTTCTTCTATTTCCTCGTGGAAATTTGATAGTGTATTTCGGTTCTCCTGGGATGTCCCTGCCTTCATAGTGTATTGAAGCATTACACTTTCTGCACTGTCCGTGCATAGCGCAACAAATTCGTCGCAAGCACTGATAAGTTTGTTACATATGGTGTTCTGCACCTCATCTCTCAATTCACGAATCTTGTTAGAGAAGAAGGTTTTGGCCTCAACGGAACCATAGTAGGGGTAAAACTCCAGGTTAAAGCGTAAGAACTTAAATTGTTGTGTTTCTCCTTTTGGGTGGGTCTACATGGTGTGGGCCAGCGTAGCGATATGGTGTCTCCTTTTCAGGATTTCATTCATTTCTGCGATGGTGCTCCTGTGCGAGAGGTTTCCGTTGTCTAGTCCTGCTTTGCTGTACGAGAGTTTCAGGCTTTTGTGTTTGAAGTCCAGTTGGGTAAGTGGCGTTTCTGTTTCAACGTCATCCACCATCATCATTTGTAGGTTTTTAGTAGCTTTCTCAGTTTCACTTGCATTTGTTTGCGATGTCGAGGGTTGTTGCTCGTCAGTCACATAGGAGTAGTCCTTAGGGTCTACTCTGGCAAGAGGAATGTTATACGTCATGTCCGTGTTGTTGTTTTTCTTTAAAATACCGGAGAATATTCTTAACAAATTAGAAAACAACATAGAAGCAAGGCGAGAATTTCTTACACCTGGGCGACCTATTGTATCTCTCTGCTGAACACCTTTACAAAATGTAGGACATTTTATTGATTATATTCTGTTACACTATACTCCTACATCAAATATACTAAGGATTTTATTAACAAAATACAAAATATTGCAGTACCACCTAACTCTTACCTCCTGGTGTTTGACGCTAAAAATATGTATCAAAACTTAGATTTTGAGGAGATTCTCACAGCTGTTAAAACAAGATTGATAAACCTTGACCCTAAACAGTACTCTATCAAGATACCACAACGAGAAATCATTATTGATTTATTACACATTATATTAAATAACAATGAATTTACTTTTGAAGGTAAAATGTATCGACAAATCCTCGGTATCCCCATGGGAGGATCTGCATCGGGCGAACTTGCAGACATAAGAATGTACCAAATTTTTGAAAACATCTTACAAAAATAGAATAACAAAACATCGATTTTATTTTACACAAGATACCGAGATGATGGTTTTATAATCCACACGGGATCACCTGACGAAATTAATATGTTATTCGACATAGCAAACGATATACATCAACATTTAAAATTTACATACAAATTTTCTAACCAACAAATTACCTTTCTTGATACATGTTTATACAAAGGTGAAAACTTCAATTCCAACGGCATTCTTGACATCAAAACGCACAAAAAAGACCAAAAACCTTTCAATACCTAGACAGAACAAGTGCACACCCAAGTAGCGTTTTTTAAGGATTTGTTAAAGGAGAAATATTACGACACCTCAGAAACACAAACAAAATATCAGAACTGCATAAACTCATAAAATTCTTTCGATCAAAACTACTTGACCGTAATTACAAATCAGAGGAAATTGACCCATTCATTCGGTCAGCCTTACAAATAAATAGAAATGATTTACTGAAAAACGGCAACTGTCAAAAAGATAAGAACCTTGTCTTTATTACTAAATTCAATCCTGCGCTAAAACAACTGAAGCGTACACTATTAAAACATTGGAAATTAATTACTAAAGATGAAGAATGTAAAAGCCTGTTTACAAAACCGCCTTTAATTGCATACAAAAGACACAAAAATCTAGAAGAACTTTTGAAATAGAAATAAACAAAAATTTAATAACTCACGGCTTAATAAACAAAAAGAAAAAAGAAACAACGGTGTATGGTCCAACTAAAAATACAAACACAGAAAGCGGGGGTCATTGAGAATAGTCACCGCTTTATCAATAAAAATAAGACTTGAAACACCGCCTCCGGACTTTTGAGGACATAAGTGAGTTCTGGATGGCTCTTAATCAATTGATACTTCAAGAAATTTGATTGTTATACCGTTTTTAAGGGAGCTGATATACAAATATTGTTATTTTTTTATTATGTCTCCCGTTTCTCTCAAAGGGGAAAGATATTGTTTTTCCCTTTTCCGTCTGTAATCTGTCCGTCAGTTTGTCCGTTCGTCCGTAACATAATTTGTGGACACCCATTCTCCTACATTTGCCACAGGATTTTGGACTAAACTTTACAGGATTGTTGATGATCATACCTACTTGTGCATATTGTCTTGCTGAATTGATCAGCAAATTTTTTTCTCGGAATTATTCCACTTTTGACATATGTATTCGGGGAGACTTTCGTTTTTGCATCAAAAACACACTTCTAGTTTAAGTTTTGTAGTACCCGGTGGTATTTCCGGTTATCGGCAAAAACCGAAAACCCCAAATCAGGGAGTTTCACATGTTCCCTAGCCTCTTTCTGGTTGAACAACCAAATGATGAAGATGTACTAAATCTACTACTAGCCGTAGACCAGCGGGACATACGCTTATCTAAGGATTAGGTAAGTGCCAGTTATCACATTGGCGCTTGCGAACAGTCTGAAGGTCCGAACTGCGCGGGACTTTTAGGGAATTTAGCGACCACTCGCTAAATAACTGTCAGGAATCCAGCTGGGAGTTGGATTCTTGGAAAAAAAGATTCGCTTTGGAACCGAGGGAGGCATTTAGCTGTCGCTAGTTGTGATCAGTGACAGCTAAGAAGGAAGGAGTAAGGGAATCAGGGACAAATGCTGTGAGCTTTGTCTCAGATTTAGGCAGTGTAACAGACCTGTGTTTCCGTCTGAGTTAGGGTGAAACCCCCTGTTGGACTAAGGGTCGAGATCCTTTATTTCGGGGACCACGTGGTAGCCACCGGAGGGTCTGGTAACTATTACTTGTTAATAGGAACCCCAACTCTTACATTTATAAATCAATTTACCTTATTTTTTCCAAACCTATGTTCCCAATTCCTGAATAGCCTGCCCCTTACATTGAGTACACTTGCTTGCTAACTGCCCTCCCGTGGCGGTGCGGCAAGCTAGTGCCCCTTTCTGCTTTGTATTTATTTATCCCCTGTGTATGCTTTAATTACATAAAATTATATTTCCCTTATTTTTTTATTACTGTGTTGTTTTTTTGACTTGTACCTTATTGTTATGATTAATTATTGCATTGCAAAACCATGTCTAAAATACACATCAACACCTGCCCCTTTGATGATTTGTTGTTGTTGCCAGGTGTGGGTCAGAAAATTGCATGCCAATTATTGGACACGAAGCAGGATAAAGGGATAATTTTGGTTGAAGACTTAGTAGAAATTCCCCACCTTCGCCTGTCCCCCACATTACTAGATATGATTGATTTTGGGCCAGCTTACAATGCTGCTGTTAAAAAGCTGGCAATCAATAGGGATATGATTGTTGGGAGAGACAAGGAGAGAGGTTCTCTGGGGATGACGAATCGATTAACAGGAGTAGAGCCGGCCGTCCCGGACGGGGTCCTGACGGGGTCATCGCAATAGACCCCGAAGACCCCATTCACAAAGGGGCTCTACCAAACATTCAAATCAGAGAGATTTTCTAGGCCCTCCTCCCCCATTTACACAAATGAGTACATTTAGGAAGGATGTGGGGAATTAGATTCCGGGTTTAGGGAAAATCCGTCCCAATCCCACGGGAGAGACTTGACACCTAGATACAGGGATGCAGGGGCCGGTTAGGTTAGGGCCCGTCGTGACCTGTATGAGGCCCGGTCTGAAAGGAGCCTAGTAGTCGACATGACAATAAGAGTGACAGGGGTGCCCGACAAGGGGAGATGACAGGATGGGGGCCTTCAAATTGACAAACCAAGAACTTGTAGGGAGCCCACACTAGGGCTATAGACTACGGCCGATATAGTGGATGGAGATATAGGACCCCAGAGGAGAGGCCGAGAGCTGAGGGGACCTGCTAGAGATTATAGCCCTGCCTATGAATTCTTTCGGAAAGCCCACATCGGGAGTTAGTGAATGGGCCCCAATGGAGTGCAAGGATCAGCTGTGCTGGTGCCTCGATGGCAAGGCAAGCGAAATCTATGCACTCCTTGTGGAAAGAAATCAACACATGGCATACGAGGACCTTGTGCACAAGCTCGCGAAGAGGTTCGGGTTTAAAGAACTTCCCGCAACTCTACAGGTCCAGTTCCAAAATGCAAACCAAACACCCGAGGAATCCTTAGAAGACTTGGCTGACCGTGTGCTGTCCCTGGCTACCAAAGTCTTCCGCGATCCTCCGGAAGACAATATGTGTCAACAGGCAGTCATGAGAATGTGCCAAGGTGCTGATGATAAATAGGCGGGCAGCTATGCATCCAATATAAGGCCCGCCAATATTGAAGAAGCAGTGGACAAGATAAGGTGGCACCAGCACAACCACCAAGCTATGTACGGCCGGGGTAGCAGACGGAGGTGAAATGTGTCTGCCCAGACACAAGGCATTCCCTTGAGGAATTCTACGCCATCTGCTCTGCTTCCAAGTCATTCCCCCAAAGGAGTGGGATGGACGTAGGTTACCGGAGAAGGATAGAAAAGTTAGAGAATAAGATAAAAAAAATGGCTGGACAAAATGGAGGGACTTTCTGGGCAGGTAGAAAGCCTCAAGAGTCAAATCCCAAATTTAGGGGGTGTCTCTTAGCAGAAATGCGCAAACTACTGGGAACTCAAACAATTAATCGCCCCAGTCCCAAAGCCCCTCACCTGCAAGTAAAGGTTGTTTTTTTTTTTCTGTGGGGACATGGACCACTTTAAGAGGGAATGCCCAAAGTTAGAATTATCCGGGCCCCCCAGGCGTAGAGTGACCTTTAAGCTTTAAGCTCCCAAAGGTCGGCTCAAGAGGGTGAGTCAGACCCTACTTATGGAGGAAGGTCTGGAACAGAGAGATCTCAGTAAAGGGGAAATAATCCAAAAGAGGGGCCAGGGAAGACCTATGGGGAACAGGCTGTCACCCAGTCATTTAGCCCAGCCTGGTTAAGACAGGGACAAATTGATAAAGTGAAAAGGCCAAGTTCCCCAGTATGGGCCCAAAGTACTAAGATGGAGGAACAACAACCCAAGCTGGAGTTACCCGATGACACCCAACCAACCGAGCAAGTTGAGAATCCTGGGGGGGAATGAAGAGGACCCTTTCTTAGGATTGGAATTGGGTTTTTCAGACAATGAGGGGGAGACAACCTTAGTGGAGGGTCTGTTAGACGGCCCAAATGAGGGTGAGGATTTCCAAGAGGGGGTCAAGAGACTATAACTATTAGTTGGTTGTCAATGGGGACCATGTATATGGTGCCAGTGAGGGTACAAGGTGAAACCGTTAACGCCGTAGTAGATACAGCAGTACAGATTACCGTCATATCTGAGGAGGTATACAAAGCTTTAGACTATTCCCCACCAATTATAAAGGAAGTCATTATGAACACGGCAGGGAAGGTGCTCAGGATGAATGGATATGTGGCCGGGCCCTTTGAACTGGGGCTTGGCCAACAGTCCTTCAACATGAACATTTATGTGACCCCAATTGGAGATAGTATGCTGCTCGGATTAGATTTGCTGAATTCCTTCCTTAATATTCAACTGTGCACCAGTTACTAGAAATATATAATTGTACCTTATATTCACTAGAGAAAAAAGAGATAAATGGCTTTGTGTTCTGTGACTTTTCTAAAGCCTTTGGCAAAGTTTGGCATAGAGGATTATTACATAAATTAAAATCGTATGGAATTCATGGTAACTTGCATAAATGGTTCAGTGATTATTTATTTGAGCGCAAACAGAGAGTTGTTGTTAAAAAATCAATGTCGTTCCTTAACCTTGTCAAAGCTAGTGTTCCTCAAGGGTCCGTTTTGGGACCTTTATTGTTCATTTTTTATATCAATGAAATTGCAGAGACACTTATTTCTTTAACGCGACTGTTTGCTGATGACACTTCCTTTAGCTACTCAAGTGATGATCAATCACAAATTCAAAACATGATTGATCATGATTTGAGTGCACTAAGTGAATGGTCGGAAAAATGGCTCATGTCATTTAACCCCGAAAAAACAGAAATAATGTTATTTGCTAATACTGAAGTTTCAGAGATGTGTTTAAGATTTAATGGGAAAAATATTCCCGTCACAAAATCTCACAAGCTCTTGGGAGTAACTTTCAGCTCAGATGCTAAATGGAATACGCATATTGATAAAATGATATCAAGTGTTTCAAAACACTTACATAATCTACGAAAACTAAAATTTAAGTTAAGTAGGTCAAATCTACAAAAACTTTATTTAATTTACATTCGACCCATTCTTGAATATGCTTGTGAATTATGGGACAATTGTGGTGTTGGATATACAAATAAATTAGAACAGATGCATCTAGAAGCAGCCCGTATTGTCATTGGACTGCCAACTTTTTCAAGTAAAGAAGCAATATACAAGGAAACTGGTTGGGAACCGTTAAAACACCGCCGCAATAGATGCAAATTGAATATGTTCTACAATATCCAGAGTGGCAATGCCCCTACTTACCTTCAAAATTTAATACCACCAAGTATACAGAGCACAACGATTTATCCTTTGAGAAATGGTGAAGATATAATTGTCCCTTTCTGTAGGTTATCTTCAACCAGTAATTCTTTAATTCCTTCTACCATTACGTCGCCTGAAAATTCCAATACCCTGTTCTATCTCCTTAACAAATTATATTTAATTATCATGACCATAAAGGAAGATATAAACACTATTATACTGTTACATCTCCATGGGACAGCTTTTCTGCAGAATTATACTGTTACATGTAATACACCAATCAAATTGCTCCATTACTAACATGTGACAAAAGTTGACGAATGCAAAGATACAAAAATGTCAGAATGGTAAGACAAATATTTTTCTTTATTTCTCGCAAAGTACGTCGATTTAAGTTTTAAAAATTTATTTCGTGTCAAAATAATAAACTATATATTGCTTTCTAGTTAATGAATTTCAATTCAGAACTCTGTCTTTTTAAAAAACGTTTTGAATTTATAACAGTATAATTTTGTTATTGTCCGTAAAGCAATGGACTTGTAACACTATAATTTTACCAAAAACTTCCTTACAAATTAGGCAACTTAAGGGTTTGTCAATAGCAATTTAAACAAAAACAAATTATGATACATGAGGATACAAAATATACCGTCTGTCAGGACAAGTGTTATTTATAAACCATTTCTATTTTGTGTTATGAATACATCTCTTGATTTGATCGAATGCAGTATACTTACCATGATTACTTCAAGATGAAAACTAACAAAAAAACTTTGTTCTATTGCTTAGTTATATCATGCAGTGATAGGTTCATGTACTCCACATCCCTTTATTGTTCAATTATCATATTTAGGGCTATAACTCCCTATACCCCCTGAAATACCGGATAAGGTTTAAAAAATGTTGGAATACTGAATACTCCCTGATTTTAACATGGAATACCAAGTACGCGTACCAAAAGCCCGGAATTCGGAAAATCGGAAAACGGTGTACCACATATTGGCGTACCAAATACTCTTTAAAGTAAAAACTCCCAGAATACCGCGTACCAAAAAGAGGGCGTTATAGCAACATATTTCAATACACCTGTTCTTTACACATATAACAGTGTACATTCTGATCACATTTTCACAGCTATGTTCAATCTTTTTTTCAGCTCGTTGTTGCTTCTTGATTTACCAGATTTGCCTCTTATTGAAATATTAGCATTCATTTGTCTGGAAGAATTACTCATAAACGTTAACAGGACATGTAAAAGATTAAACCATCTCATCAAAAATACCCCAAAGTTGTGGAGATGTTTTGAATTTACTGGTCCGCTTACTTACGGAGATTTTACATTACCGTATATGTTAAATCATGCAACAGATTTCAAGTCTTTTGAAATAGGATACAGTAGTTTCTATGGTACCACAGCAACATTTGATTTTCAAATAATTACAAGTTTGTGTAATTCTATAAATTTGGTGTACTTGAATTTAGCGAATACTTGTTTATCCTCAACATGTTTTTTGAAGTTTCTTCCAAACATTGAAATTCTTGACTTATCAGAGTGTTCAAATTTAGTAGATGAGGACTTTTTGATTATTCAACAATGTACAAAAATTGATTTTCTGTACCTGTCTTTCACAAGTGTAACTTGCAAAACTCTTTGTGAAATCGTCCAAAATACCTCTTGTATTACCTGTCTAGAGATCTATGGTATACCCCTCCATATTGACGAGTGTGATATGATTATCGCCTTATGCTACAAAACTTTAGCTTACTTTTACTTAAGCCTTCATCCGTCAGTAAGAGATGCAGACTTTTATAGCCAAATTCAGATACGGTATATAGACTGTCATTACAACATTTACAAACTTAGGTAAAATGGATGTAGATCAGGTTTTAAAATTATTAGAGTCGTCTGATATTGATGACAATTCAGAAGATACAGAAATTCCACAAATAGAGCATTTGTTTCCGGATGTTACTATCTCAAATCCTAAAACTACTGATATTAATTCACCACAACATGAAAATCAACACGTTAAAAACACAGAACATGCGATATATGATGCTGTGCCAGTATCAGTGGCACAACAGCCTGAAACTGAAAATAAAAATAATGACATTAATGTGGAATTCGTATCAGTTTCAACAGAAAGAGAAATTGAAAATTTGATTAAATCGTATGACAATACAAATACTGTCATAATTCTTGACGAAACTTTTGATTTAAATAAATATACCACTATACATGATGCAAAAAATAATAATGCTTCACTGGGAAGCAGAAGTGTTGTAACTGAGACTTGTGAGCAGATAAATGAGACTGAGACAGATAATAGTATTCAAATTATTGAAAGCGGAGTTTTTGAAGTTGATGATTATAATTCATCTAATAAAAATAGTATTCTAGAAAAATCGGGTTCCGAAGCCCATAAAAAACAATCAAATAGCGACAACTATAAATCAGACAGCGAAGGTGAAACAACTGAAAGCTAAAGTGATTATGAAATGCATAAAGTAACTGAACAAAGGGGTAGAAAGAGGCAAAAAATGGAAGATGAATGGAAACAGAA
Source organism: Modiolus philippinarum (assembly GCA_002080025.1). Taxonomy (NCBI): domain Eukaryota; kingdom Metazoa; phylum Mollusca; class Bivalvia; order Mytilida; family Modiolidae; genus Modiolus; species Modiolus philippinarum. The sequence goes on along the minus strand of MJUU01016658.1, from coordinate 22,094 downwards.
CACACGAAAAAGACGACGACAAGCCGGAAAACAGTACGTAAATGTAAAGGGTAATACCGTTAGTAGGAGAACGATAAAGAAAGACTGTGGTGGTAAAAGTAGATACAAATGTTCATCACAGATTACTAAGAGTGACAGAAAAAATATTTTTAATTTCTTTTGGTCCTTAAATGACACTCAGAAAAATATGTACTATTCTAAATCAATAGAAAAGGTAGAAAAGGCTAGAACCAGATCGACCAAAGAAAACAGTAGTAGAAAACTCACACTCAAGTATAGTTTTGTTGTTGACTCTAAGAAAATAAGAGTTTGTAAAGAATTCTATTTGAAAACCCTAGATATAAGTGGAAGAAGGGTTCAATGGTTTTCAATGAGAAAGGTCAAGAAATAAACGACAAAAGAGGTAGACACATAAAGCGAAAGATTAGCGAAGAAACGACACAATATGTTAGGATCACATAAATGCGTTCCCTAGGATGCCTTCTCACTATTGTAGATCTCAAAGTAAAAGAGAATATTTAGAGTCAGATCTATCTCTTAATAAATTTATGCAAAGAGCAATGTTCCATGAATGATAAAACTCCTGTAAAATATTGTTATTATAGACAAATATTTAACACGGAATTTAATATTGGTTTTTATATACCAAAAAAAGACCGGTGTGATACGTGCGAGGAGTACAAAATACAAGCACGGCTCAACGAAAGTCAGGATACAGATATGACGAACAATGAAGTGAAAAATAAATTTACGTCACATAATACAGACAAAGAGGAAACAAAGATTGAAAGAGACAAGGACAGAAATTCTACCACTGATGTTCTGTGCTTCGATCTCGAAAATGTTATATCGTGCCCTAGGGCAAATGTTTCGAATTTTTTTACAAAAGAAAACTAAATGTATTTAATCTTACTGCCCATCTGTCAATTAATAAGAAAGCATACAATGCTTTATGGGCAGAAAATATCGCAGGAAGAGGTAGTAATTAAACTTCGAGTGCTTTGATATCTATTTTAGAAAATGTGCTTTTCGATTTTTCCAATCTGACAAAAATTACATTGTGGTCAGACTCGTGTGTCCCACAAAACAGAAATTCTGTAATGGTGACAGCATTGAAATATTTTTTACTGAAACATCCTAATATGGAAGTTATTGAGCACAAGTTTTCATGTCCAGGTCATTCAAGCATACAAGAGGTCGATAACATACACAGTCATATCGAAAAGGCATTGAAGCTAAGTGAAATTTTCAGTCCAATAAGTTTAATTCGTGTGTTATCTAAAGTCAGACCCAATTCAATGAAGATATTACAACTTAGATCAGAAAACTTTTTTAACTTTCAGAAGGCCAGCAATTGTTTGAAGTATTCTGTTGTTCCGTTTACAAAGGTCAAATATTTGAAGTTAGAACGTACTAAACCCTTTCATGTATTTTATAAGACATCTTTTACTGAAAACTTTGAAGAAGTATCTGGAAGAGGCTATGGGAGGTCAAGACATATAAACTCAAATTCTAATTTTTGTTTGCCTGTTAAATTGCTGGCATGTAAGCCAGAAATATCAATTGACAAAAAGAAAGATTTATAGAGCATGTTTAAATATATGCCAGTTGACGATAGAAAGTACTATTCAAGTATTTGTCGAGGTATACAGAACAAATAATCTGGAGATTGTTTTACACTAGGGTGGTCATGAACAATTTTCGATAATTATAAGATATTCATTGGTCAAGATATGCAAGCATGTGCTGTGTTTATGATTTATAACTATACTTATAAATTCATTTTTGATTTATACAAAGTGACAGATGTTTCCTGTGTTGTAACTATGTACTGAAAAACTGTTTTGATGTGAAATTATGACTATGATTTTCTATAATTTTATGAGATGTGCACTAGAATAAGTATATGAAATGAATGCCATATACGTTATATTTCAGGTGCAAGACAATGATGTTGAAAAATATTTTTTTTTAGAATTTCACTAGAGAACAATATTTTAGTGATGCTTTCCAGATTTTATAATTTGATAAATATGTTTAATATGCATTCGCATAATGCAGCAAATATATAGTGTATTTGAATGTGCACTTCAAAAAGATTTTTGAGATGTTAAGTGCAAAAGATGTTTCAGGCGTGCACTTGGATAAGATGTTTAAGATGTGTGCTATGATAAGTTGTTTCTGATATATGTGTTATGATAAGATTCAAATATGCGCTAGGATAAGATGTTTCAAATACACGCGCAAGGATAAGATGTTTCAGATATATATATATATATATATATATGCGCTAGGATAAGATGTTTCAGATATAGGCTAGCAGTTCCTATTTACTTTCTGCTATGTTTTTCGGCCATTGTAGGTGTTTCCTGTTATCTTTTTTATTCCATTTTAGCATAAGGTATTTCAGATGAGCGCTAAGATAAGATTTTCAGATATATGCACTTTGTTGTTTTCAGAAGTGTACTTAAAGTAAATGTGTTTTGTTGTGGATCTTTTGGGTCAAAGGGTTTGAAATCTTTTTTAGAAATATTACTCTATCGATATTTTTGGATCGTGCTAAGTGTAAAGCGTTTCGGATTAACAAAACATGATAACTTGAGAATGATTTTATAACCTGGATATTTTTGAAGTTTTTTTATAATGTTATGTTGACGGTCTTTGTTCCAAGGAAAGGATCATTTTTGACCAACTGAAATATAATTTACTATAATTTTTATTTCTCTGGAATGAGATTATGAATTTCTTTTCCTTCAAACTTTGTGGTTAAACAATTAGTGTTCTTTATTTTGTTATTGACTGATACTGATGTACTTGTCACTCAGAGACACATTCCACAGTTTGAAAAAGTAAAATGTTAGGAACAATTAGTAATCAAAACAAATAACGATTTCTAGAGTTAAACTGTTACATATCCAGCTATCACTATAATATTTATAGCATATTGACAATAAATATCTTACACTGTCATAACTTCAGTTTCTGTGTTGCAAATTGCGGTTCCTGTGACAATTTGTATGACAAAAACACTTGAATCGTAGTATTTTAACACCAATAAACGCATTTAAACAGTTATTGTTTACATTTTATTTGGAATATCAAAAATAAAAACTTTATTTTTTTCAAACACGTTTTCCCGAAAAGTAAAAAAATGGAGATTTTCAAGCGTCGATTAGACAGTGGAATAATCTAGACCTTACTACACGTGATGCAGATAATCTCTCTAAATTTAAATTATTGCTTGAAAACTCTAGTGAAGAGAAGATCAATATCCCAAGTTATTATTACTTTGGACAACGAAAGCTTAATACTATTTTAGCACAGTTTAGATGCTCGGCAACATTTCTAAACAACGATCTTTTTAGAATTAACGTGTTATCAAACCCATCTTGTCGTGGTGCTCCATGTGAAGACTACAACCATTTTTTCTTTGTATGTCCATTATATTTTGATCAGCGTGGTGTTTTATTAAATAATTTGGTCTGGTTGCCCGAATGTCTTGACGTAAACCTCAAACTTTTGATTAGCGGTAGTGCAACGCTTACCGATTATGAAAATATAGAAGTTTTTAGAGCTGTATTCGAGTATATAAAAACTTCTAAACGATTTCTTATAGTATGATTTTACTTCGAGCTTATTTACATAATTGTATAGTCCACACACACGCACACACACAACTGATACACTCAGCGTTTCTATCCTTTCTGTATCTTTTTCTGTCTTTTTGTATTCATTGCTCTAAAAATATTTATTTGCTATTTATTAATGAACTTGCATGCCTACATATTATTGTAATATATTGTATTTATGGAGAAGGCGATCTAAGTTGGATTAACTTGTGTCTTATCCATTTTGCTATTTGTTATTGAGCAAATAAAATAAGTTTAAAGTAAAAGATTAGACTTTTTGAGGGAACAGGGAATAACCCTAGATCTTAAGGAAGGGACGTTGACTATCCATGGGGTAGTAATCCCTATGTTCTTGTGGGCAGTCATTCCAAGTCCAACCATGACTGCTGTAGTTGCCAAAGGAACATTTGTGGTGCCCCCTCCCAACCCCCAACCCCCAAATTTTATGAAAAGTATGTCAGGGAAACTGCGGGGTGTACTGAGTCGAGAGTACATGGTTGATGCTCGGGTAAGCCATAGTGTCCCGTCCAAGAGTCCTGGGCAGCCAAATCTTGCCCCATAAGATGCAAGGGAAGCAGCTTCCATTATCATGGAGAAACAGGACACCAAGAACATTTCCTTATTGACATATTCCTTTGCCAAGAACTCCATGTTCTCTCACAATCAAATGGAAGCTATCCCCACTGAGTGCACAGAAAGTGGCTGTAACCCGCCTGAGCAAAATAAGTTAGGGACATCACATGTTGGATCGGTCAGTACCGGTCTAGATTGAACATGTAAGAGCCAAACTGCAAGTGTGACTGGAACACATGGATTGTCTTCTCATTTCTATTCAGGACAAAAGCAATAATCTGAGAAGTTTTCTGTGCAGGAATTAGTTGGGCATGTAAGTCTTCACCACCCAATGCCACTTTGTCAATGAAGACATCCACCAATGACCCTGTGCCATCCTCTAATAGTGACTTTGTCACCTATGCAAAGGATGACTTCATTCAAGTGAAGCACAACTTTGTACAGGTCCTGTAAATGGGAATGACATAAGTAGAAGTGCGAGCCCTGTGTCACCTGACTTTGGGGTTGCTATACTTGTTTGAAGAGAACACCAGCCCATTCGCATTGCCCCCTAAACACCCAGATGAAACAGTAACAGTATCACAGGTTAGTGTTTTGTGCAGAGGTGTACAAAGTACACGACTGCATCCATGGGACCCTGGTAAGCCTTCCCACATCAATAGTTTGGACCTCCATTGCCCACAGAAACTCCATAATTTATTCTCTGTAGGAGGAGCCAACTACCTTAGATATTGTAGAGCAATCATTATGGCTACCTCTAATATGCAGTCCAAACAATGGAACCCAGGTATTTCACTGGCTAGACTGAATTTCAAATATGGACCCTGCACCTCAATAGATGTTGCAAGGACAGAGGGTCCAGAGAAACACCCTCAGTTGCCTTTCACACAAGGAAAGGGAAATCTAAAAACCCTGCACTTGGATAGACAGTGTTTTGTTTAAGTCAGAAGTCCCAGGGGTGTTGGCTACAGAGCTTTGACCTTGCACTTGGTTGGATTTTACCCATTGTTGGTGGGCCCTTGCCTATGATTCATTTGTCAGGTTGGCCAATTACCAACCATGTTGAATCTTGGCAAAGCTCATGTCAAATGATAACAGAATCTGGGATGCCTTGGATGTTTTGCATAAAAGCTTGTGGCTGTGACACAGTTCAGAAGTTAGAGAAATCAGGTGTTGGCCACTCTGTGGTCCTTCTGCAATCTCTATCCCCCTCGAAAGATCAGTTGTCCAGTTATTTTGAAGGGGCAGAACTGTTTGTGCTGGGAGGTGTTGGCTTTCAGACCAAGTGCAAATATTGTGGTCGATATTTAAACCAGACCCAGACCCATTAGCTTAAGCCTTTTTCGGGGAAAATATCAGGAGGAGGGAATGTATATATGTGAATAGTTTTTTGAATTTGCTTGGAGTTTTTACTTGTTAAATTGACTCGTTGATCATTAGTTTTGAAGTAATGGTGAACCTTTGGTTATCAGTTTTGAATTTACATGGACAGAGACAATTGCCTTATTAGCTACTTGCCCTTTTTGTATGGCATGTAGTACCAGTTGTTCAAAACCCCCTGCTTTCCAATTTCCAGATATTGACATGATATACACATAGAGACCATACTTCCTGGTTGGTATTGACTGTTTTAGATCACCTGAAAGTAGTTAGACAAACCCAAGTAAGATCAATTCAATTGGTGCAAACATACCCTTCTTTTTCATAGCAAGGCCCGAGGAATGTTGTCCCCACTTGATGGACCTCTACCTGGGGTCTAAGCAACAAAACTGGGGAAGTGTAGTACCCGGAGGTATTTCCGGTTATTCGTAAAAACCGAAACCCCCAAATCAGGGTGTTCCACATTTTCCCTTTCTTCTTTCTGGTTGAACAACCAAATGATGAAGATGTACTAAATCTACCACTAGCCGTCAACCAGCAGTACATACGCGTAACTAGGGATTGGGTAAGTGCCAATTATTACAGTTTGTTTGTGTTTATGTCCATGTCTGTAACTTTGTTTTGTTATTTTTATATCGCCATGACATTTTCTTTATATTTTCATCTTTTGACAGGCTTTTGCTTGTCCATTACACATTAATGATATAGTCAACCTACCTTATGAATAACTTGTTTCCTTACCTTAAAAGAGCTAAGTTCACAAAGGGTCAAAATGGGCATTAAAATATCTTCCATATATATTTAAATAATGCTTTTATATTATCGAGGCATACATGTGTAAGAATGTTTGGCTAATTCAAAATCATTAAGTTATGAAATATTTGATTGATGATATTATTATTTTGAAGTAATAATAAGCTCTATTGACAATATCATTAAATTACCAAACCTGGCCAAAATATCGGTAGTTAGTGCTTGAAATGAAAATAGCCACACCCTTCGACCGCACAAATATTTTGTCAACAAGTGTAATTTTGTCAAATATAAAATGTACATCATTCTTTTATTAATTTCTTTGGTCAATTATTCAAATTAGAGAATTTTATGGTTTTTTTTACCTTTCATTTTTCATTTAAGACATCCGAAGATATCATTAGTTCAATGTTCCAAAGTTTTAATTTTGCCATATACTTATTCTTACTCACCATAGATATAAAATGATTAATTTAGTGATTGTAGTCATGTCTTGCTGATAGGGATTTCGTGCAACATATACAACTGTAGCTAAGCTTTGTTAACAAGTATATCTTCTTAAAAAGATGATAGTGTTTCCCGTAGGCATATTTTGAGAAGATAACGGCTACTTCGATCGCAGCATGTCCACCATAGAAATTGGAAGAAGTGAATGTGAACGCATTAAGGAATTTAACACATTAAAGTGTTTGATACAGTAATTACTTCGATTATAGAAATTGGAAGAAGTGAATGTGGATGCATTAAGGAATTTAACACATTAAAGTGTTTAATATAGTAATTTTCTGGACATCGTTGGATGAGAATCTAGGAATTACTTTATTATGGCCTTAGCTGTAATAGAGCCGTCTTTCAATTTACAAATATAAGGCTACGCCAAGTGCAGCATAATGCTACCGCAGCATGTCCACCAAGGAATTTTGAACAATGAACGTGAACCCATTACGGAGCTTGACACATTAAAGTGTTTGATACAGTAATTTGCTGGACATAGTAATTATTTTGAACGTAATTAGATATACTAAAAGCTCTTTCAAAGAGTTATCCAATGAAAAAAATCCCATCAAAATCGGATAAAAACTAAAAATCTACATATTCTATAAAAGTTACGTTTTGGCTCTTTGACCCCTTTTTATTCCATTATGGCTGCTAATAGCTAGAATTTTTTTACGTATCCTTTTTATACTCATCAAAACAGATATGTTATAAAAAAGAATTGTCATTTTCGAACTTCAAATAAAAAAGTTACCATTTTGGGCGTTGGCCCCTTTCGACTTCTTATATCTCGGAAACAGTAAGAGCTACATCAAATCCGTTCGCATACTACTGAAAGATATTTTAATAAGGAATCTTAAGAAAAAAAATGCATCAAAATCAGACAAAAAATAAACGCTCTATTCCCCAAAGTATGAAACTACCGTTTTCAGCCCATTTGGGACCTTTAGTTTCAAAACTAGTAGAGGATCAGACCCCAATTTCAATTCCAGATTTTGCTTATAAGCAAATATGATTATGTTAAATTTTCATGAAAATGGGTCAACTGGAACAAAAGTTACTACTCCAAGAATGCACTAAATAACACCTAAGAAGGTGAAGCGCAAGGCGCGTGCACCAACCTTTCAAAAACATCTTACTTTAGAAGAATAGATCGCTTTGACAACACCGTTTGTATGTCCTAAATTGTATATAACTTTTGTGTATTAAAATGGTAATTAGTTTGTTATATTTATTATGCTGATTAGGTTAGGTCATATCTAGATATTCATACCGATAAAATATGTGGTTAAAATTTACAGTTAATTATGACTTTGTAATTCACATCCGGAGAGCTCGTACAATTTGTTTTATCAGTGGTTAGGTATCGGTCATTCAAGGTCATTTGTAATTGAAGTATGGTTTGTATTTATTTTTGTTAAGGGTTTAATCATTTTTTATTAATTTAGTTGCATTTGTAATATTTATATATACAGTGTTAGATAGTTTATTTTGTGGTTTCTTCAATGCAGTTATTGCAACCTGTAAGGGCAACTCTCAAGGCCCATTCATCAACCTTTTCATGTGTTAATTGAGCTGACACTCGTAATAAGTGTTCAGTATATTGTATTTAGTTAAAATTATGTCAGAAATTTGCAGTTGTTCTGTGTTGGTGTTTATTAGTCATGGTATTTATATCCCTTTAGAGATAAGACGTACACAACATTCTTTTAAACAGATCACAGCTGTGGAGGTCATTATCTCTGTCATTAGAGTGGTAACATAAAAATAGAAAGATTGATAGTAGATACTGAGAAAGACAGGTAATTATTGAAACTTGTTAAAATTAAATTTATTGCATTGTATTTGAAATTCGTCTCTTGGTTATATTTTAAGATATTGGAATTGTTCAACCTAAATTAAATAGTAGAGATGATGTAGCACAAACCGATAAAATCACGACGATTAAAACGAAGATAAGACTTCGTTTTCTTTGCTCGAGTCACGTAAGTATAACGTTATCTAAATGGCGCGAAAATCACTACAATGTGATTATCACGTGATTAATGTAATTACTTAATAGGTGTAAACAATACGGCGTTATTATTTTTTTAATAATTGATAATGTCTGAAACGACCTCTAACATTCTCCATAAGCATCAGCTATTTTACAACGGTTATATAGTTCAACCTTGGCTTGTACACATAAACAATTTAATTATTGACTAAACATATAATTCACTCAGCAACCGGACCTGGAGTAACCATAATAACCATATTTTCCATATCACAATGTCATTTCCTGTCTTAAATTGCACCAATAGAATTGATTGTAATATAAAACAAATTTTCTAGCAGCCAGTCTAAAGTAGTGTTAAAAGTTACTTCTTGCACATGCGCATTTGAAATAGAAAATCCAATGTAATATGTTTCCCGCCGAAACGGGAAACAGATAGCTATAGGTTATAAATAACATACTATAGATCGGCTATAAATAGACACATATTATAACTACACAATCAAGACATCAATATTTCAGAATTTTTCAATACAGATTTAAGGATCGGTAACAAATAAATCTCACATTTTTTTTTCTTTTCTTTTCGTTGCATGCATGTTCCTGTACATGTTCAATGCATTTTACCATCTCCAGTTATTTCCACTTTGACAATGACGACAATAAGCAACGCATGCAGTTTAAATGGTTTATAATAATCCTTAAAATAACGATTTACTATTAAGACACCACTATCACCGTTTTATCTTTTCTTTTAATGGGAATTCAATTCAGTTTTTTGCAGCTATGGTAAAAAAACTATTGTCCATTGCCTATCAGATGAACCCANGGGGGGGGGGGGGGGTTGCTCAGTTGCAAGTGAAAGAAACCTAAACCTGGACCTGTTTAAAAATGGAGGGGGCAAAATTGGTTTCATTAATAGGCTAACTGTCTTGAATTTTTCCGAAAACAGTTAACAATTAAAATTTGACTGTTTTGACTGACCGCGCCCCGACTAAGCTCCCTCTTACACACATCGTCAGGGTTCGTACAGTTAAAAGGTTTCTGATGTCTGGATCATCATCAGGAAGATAACCCTATGATCCTGGCATTATGTTGACATCACAAAAAAAAAGAACCTCATGGAAAATTTGTTGGAGGCTGTAGCAGCACAGGTTTTTATGTTGATTAATGTTGGGTTTACTTCGTTTCGAACCATTAATAAAGGACATGGAAAAATGTATACTCTGCAATTCTATATGGATTTAATTATCGAAAGTGGTAGGTCACACAAAATGCACAGAATCTCGGAGGTCAGTTCGCATCAAGTCAAAATCATGGCCATGTCGAAGTTCATTACACAAACAATTTCTAAAACTTTTCCTGATGTGAGAACGGAAAATAATGTTCACTTGGCAATTAAAGATTTTTTTAAGTAAGGATATGAAAACAAGATAACACAAACACTTTCATTTTTTCAGATCAGCAATGCAAACTTTCTATTACAATGATGCCTGTTATTAACCGGGAAGCTTTTTAAAAAAAGATAAACTTGTTCTGTCATCCTCTGGTTTATTAGTAAAGGACACCATATACACCAGTATGATTTAAAGCATGGTATTTAAGAAATAAAACATGGCCGCCATACTATATTGTCATTATAACATGGGCTTGAGTTGTTTTTGCAAATATTTTATCCCGAGCGTTAGCGAGGGGTAAAATATGCAAAAACAACGAAAGCCCATGTTATAATGACAATATAGTATTTGGCGGGTATGATTTATTTCGATTCTGATATGGAAATTTCACCCATTTTATACCCGAAGCGAGCAGCGACTATCTAATGGTTCAGTAACATTTTGATTTTGATAAACAAATACAAAGACAAAAAACTTTCCACAAATACAACAAAAACTTACTTTCGTTTGATGAAATTGCTTATTTAACTGTAGAAAATGCCTCAAGCCTTCTTAATCCCCATTCAAACTTTCCAACCGACGCTGCTTACGAACCGGACATTACGATGTTATTTGTGACGTCACAAGTAGGAAAATTAAAGTTTGTCCCGAACATTGCCTTTTCAAGTAAAAAAATCCCATAATGAATTTCGGAAACAAATTTAATTAAAAAAGTTGTTAGTGGATGGTAGATGATTTTGACAGTTAAAATGAAAAATAGATTCAAAATATGCAACAGAAACTATACATTTTTTGCGCATGTGCTAAGAGTGTTATATTGGTATTATAACATGACTCTATTTACAAAGCTAATACAGGAAGCCATATTAGAATTTGTCATAATGCATTTATTATTTGGTTAACTTGATGTCAATATCTGGAACATTGCCAAATGGGTCATAGATTTAAATGGTTTTATTTTGCAACGTGATATGTTTACACAGGTAAGCTAATAAATCATATATTTTGAATTTATATATTTATATCTTCAGGCAAATAGCAGAAACAAAGATCAAGGATTTAAATGATTTGTAGGTTTAGTGACATTATTTCAGCAAGCCCTGCACAATGGATAAATTGAAAGATATATTTTTATGAAATAAATAATAACAGGTAAAACTGCAGTTTATTTGACTTGTTTAATCTTCGAGAAATCTAATAATTATTCAAAGTAAATTTGGGAGCAGGTGTGCGTGTGCATTTTTGGGTTTAGTATATAAATCAAAATGTATTCGACCATCGAAGAGTGTTGAGTTCGTGTCGATAAAGACATTTGTTGTTTCGGATATATTGACTGTGAATTTGATAATAGACATAAGTTGTCGAAATGCGCATATGCAGAAAGTAAATTCACAGTTACCTCGGTATTTAGTTATTTAGCTATTTGATGAACGGATGAAGCTTAAGCTTATTGATGCATTCAATGACTTAATCAATAATTTTCATCAGCTGAATGATGTCCTCTAGCATCTGTCCATGTTCATAATTTTCCATTTCCATCCATCCATTTCATTTCGATGCCATCAATGAAGCTCAGCCAATTCTATACGGTTTGTATCGTGCTTCTTGGAGCATACGTTGGTCTAAATATTGGATATATGAGAAATCCTTATTTGTGTATTTTTGACAAAAAATAGAATAAGCCAGCTCTCGAGTTTTCACGAAAAAGAACTTCAAAAGTTTCATGATTTAAATCATCTTGTTTTAAGGTTAATCCTAGTGATGTAACCATTTCTTCACTATACTTTTTAGTCGGATCGGTGTATTTTTCACAAAAAAAATAGAACACGCCAGCTCACGAGTTTTCAGGAAGAAGACCTCCAAAAGTTCAAAATCTAAATACTTGTTCTGAGAGTAGCACGAGGGCTGTAACTATTTCTTCGATGAATTTTTTAATCGGATCGGTGTTTCATTTTTTTTTGTAAAATTCAGGCTTTGATAGTTGCCAGGCCGCAAACTTTTGAACATGGAAATAGATAAAACTAACCCCAAAAACTCTGTTTTGACAAAATATATTTTTTGTTTAGTGTTGCCTTTTTGAAATATGATCATTTGAAATTTGGCTTCATTGTAAAGGAAAAAGTACGTGAATTTTTTTTCCTGCCAAAATATCCACTATGTTACCAGTCAAAAATTGTCTTTGAACTTTACACATATACCGAAAAGGTTAAGTCCATTTAACTGGCTACTAAGCATTACATCTGAGACTTGGTTTTTATGTAATTAAAGATATGGTAAAGTATTTAATCTTCCTAATTTGTGTTGTACAAGGTGCGAAAATTGATTTTACTTGGATTGATTGAATAGGTGAGTGATTGTCATTTTCTCCTAACTTCTTGACGTGTTGACACAAAAAATATCAATCGTTAATTTCAAATGTTTCGATACGAATTGTACTGACAAGGTATCAGTTGCTGGAATAGCTATATGAAGTATCTGATTTAACATAATCGTGATGTTTTAACTTTGCTAGTCAGTCTTACATTAGCAACCAAGTTTCGAATAGGAATTGTGTATCTGTTAATCATTTCTTACTACTGGCCCTCTGTTTACCCCTTACCCCAGACGAATATATAATTGATTTTTTAAATGCTTATTTAGAGTTTTCAGTAAGCCGTTGTTCAGGTTTCTCGGGCCTCTTAGATGATATATTTCAAACACGATATGTCTCATATGACAGTAAATTTTAAAAAATGGATAACAGGAAACACCTACAATGGCTGAAAATTATAGTTACATGCAACAATTTGCAATGGAACTACACAAGAAAACACGTATAAGACATAAGACAAACGTAGACAACGATAGGAACTCGGGACAGCCGGACTTGGTACCGACCCTAGCAAAAGCCAGCGGTAGGGTTGAACCGGTTTATTGGTACCCAAAGCTCCCCTTTATCTGTCCCTATAGTATCAAAACATACGAATAAAACATAATACAGGTATACTACTAACTCCATGACCACAATCTTGAAAGGAGAGAAAAAGACAATACGTAATTTTGAAAGATTGGACAAGGGTGCTCGTCGCTAAACTGCCGACTAGCTCATGAGCCTAGTCTGTTGGTAGAAAACTGTCGCACTACGGAAGAAAAATCAAACTCAAAACTTCCCGAAGGGTTTGATGAAGAATCATCATAAATTTCAGTAGACATCGGCAGTATTAGTGGGAGGCCAGTATGTGTGTAAAATTTTCAGGTCACTAGGTCTCAAGGCTAATTTAACGGATGCAAGCAGAATATCTTGCCGATATCCCCTATTGCGTAAAGAATGTAAGTTACGTCCCAGCTTTTCTGGATTTTTAATCAATTTCTTGCATTTTCTAACAACATTTCCCTAAGATTGAGGACTAGAAAAGCCCATAGTAATAAGCTGTTTACGAGTAACGCCATATTTAGATATAACATGTTCATATCTATTACAAAACCTCTTTAATGTATTCAACAACTTATGAAATATGTAACCCTGTTGTAAAAGTTTGGCGTTGATAGTACGGTTACGTTCATGGAAATCATCAAGAGTAGAACAAACTCGTGCGAATCCTACCAGTTGAGAAATATACATCCCGTAGGATGGAGCAACGGGAATGTCGCCGTCAAAAAAGGGGAAATTAGTAAAAGTGAAATCAAAATCATCCCTTTTATCATACATTTTGATTTGATTTTGATTTGATTTTTACCAGAGTCAATAATAATAGTCGGATCCAGAAAAGGGCAACATTTGGAATCATTGTTAGCTTTATTTAATTTCAGTTGTTGTGGATAAATAATGTCTACATAATCTAAAAACCGGGGACTATCAATAGTAAGGATATCGTCAATATACCTGCTGTTATCATTGAAATCACCGCTATCACTGTTAGGTATGGTTCCGTTTTGAAGTTTTTTCATGAAATCTCATTCGTAACCGAAAAGAAAAAGATCTGCAATGAGAGGTGCACAATTTGTACCCATGGGAATACCTTTGTCTTGCTGATAAATAGTGCTGACAAAACGAACAAAACTATTGTCCAGCAAATGATTGAGTGCATTAATCATATCATCACATGTCCAGGAACAATGATTAATATAGGTTATATTACAGAAGAATCCTTGCTTTTTGTTAGAGCAAATGAATTGCAGAGAAAGACCATTTAATAAGATGTCCCAACATGGATTTAATCAAATTATGTGGAAGGGTAGTATAAAGTGTACAAAAACCATAACTGTCGATAGATGAGACTGGTCTTTGAATAGACTGTAGTTTATCTAAAACTTCAATAGAATTTGTTACACTCCAAAAGTAATTTACACCGGAGTTTTGATAAGTTTTTTCACAGTATTTAATAACCAACTCCTTTATACAAGTAAGTGAACTAGTTAAATAGATGGATAAATTGGTAGTAGAACACTTACTAGAAGCTGAAATAAAACGGCGTTTGAAGGGATTTTTGTGAAGCTTCGGAACCAAGTACATCGTAGGTAAGATGTTATCTTTAGGTTGAACTTTAAGCATTTCTGTATCCTTATAATGTTGTTTGGTTAAGACACGAAACCGGTTTGGTTTCGATCAAATGCAGAATTCCCAAGTAATCAGTCTGAAAGGCCCTCTCACACTATAACGTTCTAGCCAACGTGTGCCGACGTTCATGAATTTTTGTAAGAACGTTGGCAACCGCCGAAGAAATTGAAGAAATTCTGTTGTTTGACGTATTCATAACGTCAGGCTAATGGCCTACAATGCACAGAAAACGTTCCCAAAACTTGTCAGCAACGCTTACAAAACTTGTAACAGCGTATGAAGACGTTTCAAAGGCTTTTTACAAGCGTACTTGACGTATACCAAACGCATCCATAGTGATCTCCTAGCAGTCATAGAACGTCTGTATAGCGTTATGACAATCTGTTGTCATATCAGTCTGTAATTATTCACCCTATGTCATTTGCAAAGGTAGAAATGGATAGAAATGCCACAGAAAAATACGACGGATTTGCAGGAGGGATAGGTCGTCCAAAAATCGAAAATCTGTTTTAAAAAATTTGTCTGTCGGTATATCATTGACTAATACGTTATTCCTTAGTTACAAGGACGCTCGGTTTGCGTTCTTTAAACTTTTAAAACAACGTTCGATAAACTACTACATTTCACACACATTGCGTGCATAACGTACCTCTAACGTTCGTCTAACGTGTGCATAACTTATCAACAACACGTTGACGAACGTCGTGAAATTTTGAGCATGTTCAAAATTTTCCGAAGCACCCAACTTTCAACAACGCACGCCAACATGCATTGACGTATTTGTTACTTGTTAAGAACGTGTCTTCAACTTATACAACGCACAAGGGCGCATACGAAAATATTTTCACACGTCGGCGAACGTTGGCATACTGCGTTATAGTGTAACAGGGCCATTAACTTAATTTACAACCATAATTGCTTTTTTTTTAATTATTGACCTTGAAGTTACGGATTGTGACCAAATAGGCAATAGGTTTTTCAGATATAGCCATATTTGATTTTTATTTCAATAGAAGAATATTAAAGTTGATATAAAGACATTAAATTTTAAATAATCTTGGTCTATTATAGCAGCTATGACCTTTGGTTTAGGGGGTTGCACCAAAATGAATCAGATTTTGTCTCGTGTAATGTGTAAGTAGTTGCCATAGTATGGTTTTAATCTAACGAAGGATACTATAATTATCATCCGAAAACCAACATTCTTGAATGGACGGGTTGCAATAAGGCCGTTTTCCAAGAATTTTGAAATGATATATTACGATTTAACCGCAATACATGTATATTCGTATAAGATTGTAGAATAAAATAACAAAACGTATGTGCAAGTTATGTAATCACTTAATTTTACTAGGACTCCTGTCGAAACAATTAATATTGTATGAAAAGAAAAAAAAAAGATTGGCACGTTGTCAAAACAACAATGAACATCATTTTGATATTGAAATGATATGCATATAGTGCTATTCTATCAATGATATAATTCTTTATTAAGGAATTTAAGCCATGGGCTAAAACACTTTTCGTGCATCCCCACTTCTCATCTAGATTATTTTTTAATCCTCCTATGTCCCCTCTTCAAAATAAAACATGATAACATGAACATAACCTGTACGCAAAGACAGAATAGGACCACTTTTATAGTACACCACCTAAAATTCTTATTTCGTTTTCACTAAAGTTTCATCTTTTTAATTTTTTAATTATATATAGATGAATGAAATATACGAAACTTTGGTATCAAATGAAAACTAAGTTCATACTATTTACAATGAATCTAAGTTTGGGCATTGTATTCCTTTTTTAGGGTCTGGGGGATATGATACCCCTCTCCCTGCAAAAAATAGTGAAAATGGTGAATTTTTGGCTTTTAATTCCTTTTAGATATACAACTTTGATAGCTTGCTGTACTTTTTGTACCTAACTTATCAGTTGTGACACAAGATTGAAAAATTACCATTAAAGTCCAAAGATTTTCATTTTATATGTCAAAATTTTTGAAAAATGGGAATTTTCGGGATTTTCAATATTTTCAACATTATGACTTTCCAATGTTAGGATCGTGAAAATCTGATTATGTATCTTTTAATTGCCTATACAATAACATTTTATGATGTTTAAGCAACAAATTGAGTCCTAAATATTTTGTTTCACTCTTCTGTTAGGTTCTCAAATGTCAGAATTGACAAAACTTAGTCAAAATCGGAAATATACAAGATCCATTTATTTGGTTTATTTGAAAATAAAACTTTGGTCATTTAAACATCATGTTAACATATTTTATATTTAAGAAAATAGATTGAAAATTCTCAGAATTGGGAATTAAGATGTACACCGGGTTCTACAGACCATCAAACTTACAATGAAAATATCAATTTTTTCTTCAATATTTCATATTGGTAGGAGTACGTTTAATGGCGCTATTGAGTGTATTGGGCATAAAAATTGTAAAAAGATGGGTTCTTTGCAAAGCTCATACAATAAGCAATCCTTTGATACATCGTTTTAATAACTGGGAAGTTTTTGGCACCTGTAAAAAAACTTGAACGAAAAACGAAATTTTCCGAAATTTCGGTAGGTGGTCTAAAATAGACCCAATTCCACCATTGTGTGTAGATTATAATTATGATTATAAGAGATTTAAAAAGACATTGTTTTGAAACATTTTATAGTACAAGTATTATATTTATAATGTAT
Organism: Modiolus philippinarum; assembly: GCA_002080025.1. Lineage (NCBI taxonomy): Eukaryota > Metazoa > Mollusca > Bivalvia > Mytilida > Modiolidae > Modiolus > Modiolus philippinarum. The sequence continues at coordinate 4,637 of MJUU01016658.1, read as the reverse complement.
TTGTATATATATATATTTAATTTTTCATAAATGTATGTTCATCTATTGTTCATCTAATCACAGTTTCACGATAAATGTTTATTTTCTTAATTTTAGTTGTTCTTTGCTCTTGAAGGTCTAGAGATGGTCCGGATACCAATGTTCACATATTTCACTAGGTCTTTCAGGTTGGAAGACGAGTCTCTGTACTGGTCAAAAACAGCATGCTCCAGGGCATGGCGCCTGCGTGGAGATAACCCCGGTTTCCCTTTTCTGCCGTAGAAGTTTCTGCCAACTAGTTCTTCTTTCTGGAATAGGTCTTGGGTCAGCTTCCAAATGAAACTGCTCTTGCTGTTAGTGACGCCTTTTACTGACTGCTGTCTGGTCCTACTAATGCGAATTTCTTGACATGTGTTATTAACATCTTGCCAAAATGCAATCTCTTGAATGGGTCCTTGGTAGCAATTCAGGGAAAACGGTGCATTTGATTGTGTCTCGTTGCTTGGATTTCTGTGTCTTTGGTTTGGTAGTTCTGTTGTCATCTGTTGCTGTATTGCTGCTGGATATTGTTGTTGGTTTACTGTTGGATATTGTTGTTGGTTTACTGTTAGATATTGTTGTGTTGCTGCTGGATGATGTATGACTGCTGGATAATGTTGTGCTGCTGTATACTGTTGTATAGTCTCTGGATATTGGTGCAAGGCTGCTTGTTGTTGTGCTGCTGGCTGTTGTTTTGTTGTCTGCTGTTGAGTGCCTGGCTGTTGTAGTGTTGCTGCTATTTGTTGTTCTATTGTTGATGTTATCTGTTGTAGTGTTGTCTGTTGTGGTGGTGCTGTTGAATCTGCTGGCTGGCTATCTTTAAATATGGTGTCCGCTGCTGGGTTGGTGAGATCATCAAAAGTAAGTGTTTGTGCTATATATTGAGTCTGGTCTGGTGTACTAATTGTGGAGCTAATTTCAGGTGGTGTGTCATTGATGCCTTCTTCAAACATGGGATCTGCAAGGTCTATGTCGCTGCTAGAATCAGTTTGGTCATTTTTTCTGTGAAATGTTTCCATCTCTAGGAAATCTGTTTGAGCATTATATTCTACATTCTCTATCAACTGCATCAAATCTGGAGTT
>MJUU01016654.1:12759-27662 GCA_002080025.1 Modiolus philippinarum | reverse complement strand
TCTTCATTTTTAAGATAAGTCATCTAACCAGTCTTTCAATAGTCACTTGAGACGATATATATTATATTTTTATAGCTTAATATACGTGATGAGGTACACGACCGATCGTATACTTTGAAATATACCGCGCAAAATGTCTTCATGTCGATTAAATAAAAAGAAAACGACATAGTCTTTGGTTTCGGATTTTCATTACGTTTAGACACTATACTAAATGACCAATCAGCTTCTGGCATAGTATACAAGTATTAGCTTTCCAAAAAGCTAGTCTGCCGTCAGTATTCTTTTACCTTGACAACAAAAGGTATATTTTGTTTGATGATTAACCAGAATTTCCTAGCTTTATATTCGTGAAGGTAAACAAACAAAACTTACAATTCTACAATTGTGTTTCTCCTAATCTATAGGAAGGACATACTTAACATACGAACTGGTTTCTATGTCTTTTATTCCGACAAAACCAGTATAATAACTTTCCTATTGTGTTAATATAGAAAATAATGCGTGCTTATTAGCTAGGCTATGGAATAGCCTAGCTATATAGATAGTTCTTGCGGGGGAAGTGAGGAGTACGTTTGGGCAGTAAGGAGAACGCTTGCACAGAAGACTATTGACCAATAGAAATTTCAGATTCTCGAAAATCAAAATGGCGTCCAGTTTCGTCCTGATAAAACGGGGCAGGGTTTAATTTTCTGTTTCCTTGTGGAAGTTGAAAAGTATTATAAACATTTACTATAGGTGGTACTGGGAACAGGTTTGTAGATGATGATGGGATTGGTATTGCAATATCGCTTAGCCAGATTTATAAATATAGATATGATAAAAAGAATAAGAACAGTAATGTTTAAATTTAAAACAAGAAGTTAATAAATAAAGATGAGGTATTGTGCAATAATCAATATTATTCTATAATACATAAATACTAATGGTAAAGTTGCATTGACATTAAAATGAATAAAAAAGGATATTCACTCCATGAAAAGGATATTCACAGCGGGAAACGTCACGTGCGACATATTTTTAGAAAAAGGGAAATCCCGTATTTATATCGTCCAATCACATTGCTATGTAACATTGTCGCGTGACAACGTCATCGGCATCATTAAAAACAGAGTTGCTTCATCTAAAGAAAAGAAGATCAGCGAAAATGGTGCAAATATGCAAAGAGGAAGACGCTTAAAATACGAAACAAGTCAGCGTAACACTGGTAAAGCCGTTCACACAATATTTTGGGAAAAAATCTCCCGACGGATGTCGACAACACATAGCGCAGAATCGTCGCACATTACACAGATGCAAGGAGTGAAAAGGAAGAACACAAGCATTCATTTAGGATAAAAAATTTATTCTTTAAATAAAGTCTTTAAAAAAACCTTCGCTTGTTCCATTAAAATGTCAATTCACTCCCTTCTTCACATTCTCCCACCAGTGACGAACAATGGAAAAAAGGAAAAAAGCCGAAAACTCAGTGTTAGCTAGAATCTGTAAATTTCTGACAGTAAAGATAATAATAATGTTATATTTTTTGTTTTATATATCCTCAAAATATTTTTTGAAAAGTATATATTTCATTTATTTTATGCAATGTCTAAAGCCTCTTTAATTCGACACCCATAGAAAATTTCTAGGTGTATAGTATAATACATAAAAAAAGAATTATTATGTATTTATCGGATAATAGAATAAAACTGTTACTGTCTTTAGTTTCGGTAAATATGCAGTGTTATTGACTTTTTGGAAAACAGATATTCACCTCGCCATGCGGCTCGATGAATATCTGTTTCCCCAAAAGTCAATAACACTGCACATTTACCTCAACAAAAGACAGTAACTGTATAATATATAAATACTATAGAAGACTTTTCCATTGTGCCAAACAAAGCGTGATTGTAGCTTGTGGAGATACTTAGGCGATGGAGAACGAAAAGTGGAAAGAGATAGAATGCGTTTTTTGCGAAAGAATAAAGAGCTACCGGTGTTTATTTGTGTGTGCTGTAAAAAGTTTATTATTGTATCAATCCCATTTAATTAAGAAAATACTAACTATAGGTTGTCAACATGTTGTGGTCATAGCATGCTTCGCTAGAAAAACCCCTCAGTTACATTGGTTATAAGGATTGCCTGTGAAACCTGGAACCATAGTTGAAGTATCAAATGCTGAGAATTGCTAGACAGCATTTACACAAATGCACTGCTTCGATACATGTATACATTTTAGTTAATAAAGTTTGTCTCTGTTGAGGGATCATAAAAGATTAAAAAAGCAGCACCATAGGAGAATGCAAAAATAAAAATAAAAAATAAAAAACAAAAACAAAAGCACGAAACTACTTTGAGTTGATGTTGGCAAAAAATGAGAGGTTTGATCGAATCGGTGACTGTTTTATCACATGTGCAGACCAATAGAAGAAATGACAAAGAAGTACCGAGAAAGGCTTACTTCAAGTATTGATTTGAGTATACAAATACATCATAAGCCACCACACCCTTGTCAATTTTCTATCCAAGGCTATTCCATAGCCTAGCGTATCGTTTTTATTTCATAAAAACCATTATCCGATTTATATCATCCACTTATGTTTATAAAGTCCCCTCGTGTTTTCTAGTTTATATGCCAGTCATTTAAAATACTGTCGGCGAAAAAATCAATAAATGAAAATCACGATCGCGAGCGTTAATTTATTAATTTGTAATGATATTGTCGTAACCTTATATTAATCAAATGAACACGTTAAATTTTATTGACCGTCAAGCAATGCAAATATCAGGTTGGGGGAAATCCCAATTGAGGTATAATATCTCAATTGGGGTATATGGTTATACCCCAATTGGGGTATCTGGTCAGTTTTATATAGATTATTTTTTCTCAATTCAATGGCGCGTAAGGAAAAATTATACACGAGAAACTTCGTGATTGCTGTCATCAAATGACATATCGCCATCTACTTGATGATGCTGCATTTCACCAGCAAGGGAATTTTAAGGACGTAAAATCATATATTTGATTCTGTCATAATCAAAGGTCATCGCAATTGTAACTGGATATAATATTAAGGCAAGAGAAACGGGGAGTGTGTGAAAATATAATTTAGTTGAACTGAACTTTAGTTTGTAAAAATAAGCAAAGATATTGAAGTTTCAAACACTATTGTTACAGACTACTTTCAGAGTATTTTTAAGACATGGACAAAGAGAGAAAACTCTGAAAGAAATCAAATGACATGTTTATTTTAATATTTCTCCCTTCTTAATTTCTTTGATAATCAAAAATATTTACCTAAATCTATCACAGTTTGCTTTATTCGAATGTACAAAGAATTTTCTTTTAGATAAGCAGCATAGAACGATAGTTAGCTCCTCGAATCTTATGTTATCTCTAAATCAGAGTCACTGGATTGTAAAATCATAAACTGATCTGCAGAAAATTTGCATTATTCTTTTGACAACAGAAGTATGTCACCCGAAAGCTCTTACCCTATAGATTTATAATTATTATGTATGATGATGCGCCATTCAACCCCAAAAATATAATTAACAAATAACTGGTAATATACCCCAATTGGGGTATAACCATATACCCCAATTGGGATATTATACCTCAATTGGGGTTTATACCCCAATTGGGGTTTCCCCCAACCTGAATATGGACGCTTTCCAGAAATGCAATGCGAACATGGGTGACGGCCCTTTAGTCCGAAGGTCCGATATTCCGAAGGTCCGATAGTCCGAAGGTCCGATAGTCCAAGGGCCGATTGTCCGAAGGTCCGATAGTCCGAAGGTCCGATTGTCCGAAAATGTCACAAATCGTGAAAAATATCGCTCAACCGGTGAAAAAAAAGTTTATTGGAAATGTTGAAGAAGACATATAGAGATAAGTTTAAGTCTGATTCTGATTTTGACGGAAATTAATGTAATGTACAATTGTAAAATTGATGAATACTGATTGCTTGAAAGTTTTAGTGCCAAATGTATTCTCCAGAAGGGTCAAATGTTAAATTATGCTGCGGGCTGACAATCTTCATTTTAATGGAGTGGAACGGAATAAGCAATCTTTGTAAATTATAATTTTCGACTTTAAAAATTTCTAAATCTCAACTTTATTTAATTAGAAATTTCGATTTTTAATTTTTTTTTTTCAAACTTAATATTTAACTTTCATCTCAAAATTCTCACTTTTCTAAGCATAAAATTTTTACTTTTCCAAACTCGAAGTTTCTACATTTTCAAAAACAAAATTTCGTATACTTCATTCTCAAATTTTGACTTTTAAAGTCGAAATTCCGACTTTTGAAAAAATCAAAATTTTGGCAGTTATAAACTAAAAAAAACGAGGTTCGCCGAGAACTTAAAAATTTTAGAATTTTACAATCGAGAGTGGATAAAAATGGTAATAATGGGGATAAAGTTGTTGCATCTCATTACTTTTGTACATTTTATTCCTTATGATTAGAACACGTGTTTCAATCCAAACAACACAGGTAGTTAGACATTGCCACATTTTGTAAGATTTTTTGTGGAGTTTGGAAGTTTTCTATCCTATAAGTATACATGGTAATTTAGCTTTTTATTTGTCCAATTAATTGCAGTTATACGAATTGCATTGTAAATCGTTTGCATTATTCAACAAAATTCAATATGTATTACCATTATGTTGACTGGCTTTTTTCAAGATTTCTATATTTCGACTTTGTTTTGTCACTTATAGTACAAGTGACAAGTGTTTGCACTAGAATACCCATGCATTAAAATCGCGATTTGATATGGCGTTCTGTTCATATGCATGCTTGAAATTTTAATCTTTTCTCTCATTTATAGTAGTTGTGGTTTATACTAGCAAATATAAGGTACAACTGACATAAACATAAACATTGGACAGAAGATGAAAAGAAACGAACTCGGATCAATTTTATATTATTACATAATCTTTAAAATGATTCTGACTGTTTACTTTGCCATTGAAGCTGGGGATTAGTTTTCTCATTTTTAATCATTACATAACAAATAGTAAGGGAGCACGAGGGCCAAAAAATTTGTTGTTAGAATGAAAATTCTGACCTTTTGCTTTGAAAAGTTTTTCCAAAAGAACAACTTAAGCAAAATAATTTGAAAATCAATGTAAATTGTTTTGAGATACTTTGAAAGTACTTTTGTTTATTGAGTTCCAATTTTCGTGGATTTCGTGGATCGCTCTGACCACGAAATTAATGTATTTTTTCCATAGAGTTCTATCACATTGAATACGAAAGCACGAATTTAAGTATCTACGAAGTAGTGATAATTATGAAAACCACGAAAATTGATGTCCACGAATAAAAGTACTTCCACAGTATAAGACGTTAAAATTTGGCGGGAAATAAATTTCCATAGAGTTTTCCCCCATTTTCCATTAGTTGCAGCTGATATATATACAATATATGTACATTGTGGGAAAATATAAAATTTATTTGACGAGCTTTAGAAACAGGTAGAAATGCGAGGTTTACCGAGCATTTCTCGCCTGTTTCGCAGCGAGTACAAATAAATTTTATATTTCCGACAATGTACGTATATTGTTTTTATCCTGCAAGCATTTAAACCATATTTAAAAATTCATTTTCTTAGTGAAGCGGGACATTGAAGACAGTAAACAACTTCGGCCATTTTGGTATAATCCCTGACGTCATAAGAGAATTTACACTGTGACGTCAAAGTATTCGAGGTTTCAAACCAGTCGCCCTGTCTTTTCTCCATTCAAAATCGTGGACCAGTTACCAGTCTATCCTACGAATATGAAAAAAATATTCGTAGGGTCGTATTTGTCTAGTAAATACCACCATTGCAGGATAAATGCTTTAAATATGTTAAAATATATTAAAATATAATTGGAAGTTTATAAGATTTTGTACATTTACTATTTTTTGCATTTTAAAGTGCCCTTTGACCAAGAAAAACGTATCGATGTGCAAAGATATTAATCATTGCTTGAATTGATAAAACACAAGGATATCGAAAGCTTCTGAAAATCTGAAGTCGAACTCCCTTTACCTCGTACTTTTGAAGACTTTTTATGTTGTTACTAAGAATTTTTAATGATAAATGCTGTCTGTGGTTTTTTAGGACCACCTTAAATGTAGGAATATGTTACAATTTTGCTGCTAGAGAGAAAAGAAAAGAATCAAATTCTTCAAAGATTACTAACTGCAATGTTAATAACAGTACAAAATGTCTGATGATTGAACTTGCTTAAATCTCTTTTGAATTACTGTTAAATTACTACTATCAGTATATTGATAATTTGAATAATTATCACGAGATAGGGAATCATTGAATGATTTACAGATTGCAGAACCCTCGGGGTGGGGGGATGAGCCTCTGGAATAGGTGACAGAACCATTACTTAAATATAATCGTAATAGATGAAATATACTATTGTTCCAATTTTGAAGTAGAAAACCCCACGTGTAAACAACACCAATTTTATTTTGACTATTGACTGTCATATAATATTTTGCACCAGAAGAACTATGTCTCATTCTTGAATTAATTTATTGGTAGTTCAAATTCAACGTCCAATAAGCAATATTTCAGCCCTATCAAGACGAGAACAAGTTAATCAATTAAAAAAGAAAAAAGAAATAACGTTAGCAGGGACAACCGAGGCAACGAGTTTGAATTCATACTGAAAAACGGGAGAAATGGGTAATGGCAGGAACTGAGGACGCGCTCGGTAGCTATGTAGCCTGTGGCCTTAAAAACCGATTCAGGTGTTGGGTTTATACATTTAATTCTCTTTTTTGTCAAATGGATTGATATATAGGGTAGGAAAATAATCGCAGTTTGCTGTTTTTTTTTCTTTCCTTTTTTTCTCGTACATTCCTTTTTTTTTTGTCATGATACAAATTCAAAATTATTTTAATGATGTTAGCTGGAGAAAAAGGTAGTTTGCATTTTGAGAAAATATAATGGTGAAGTGGTAAAGTTCACCTTGTGTACCTTTGTAAGATACTGTATATAGATTCACCATCCTGATAATTATTTTGACATGTTCATGATGTTTTGTAATATATATAAGTTTGGCGACATATGATATGATATGTCCCCCGTACGAAGTTTGGGAGACATATTGTGTTTGCTGCATTTCTTATAATGTAGCCCCAGACGTAGTCGGGATGACATATTGTTTTTGTCTGTTTCTTTATTATTTTTCTTTATTATTATTATTCTTTCTTTCTTCCAATGATTTTTTTCACCTATTTTCTCAAAGACGACTGGACAATTTCATTCATATTAGGCGCAAAACTGGACCACCATCAGGAGATCTGCATGGTCCGACAAAAATTTTCAAAATGGCCACCATTTTCTAGATGGATGCCAAGTTACTCTAGACTGATTTTTGACATTTTTTGTTGGTTTTCAAAAAAGCTGTTGTTGCCATTGAAAATGAGAATTGCTGAAAATGAAAAATCCTCCGGATAGGATGCATAATGTTCGTTTTGGAGACATCTGCATCGGACTTCGTTACAACAGTGATTAAGGCTTGCTATATGGTGTGAGGTTCCTCACTGTGTTGAACCCCTAGATTCTTTGTTTGGGTTGTTTTAACCTGGATATGGGATGTTGTCTCCTTGACATTAACCCCATTTCCGTTCTTTTTCATATTTACCATTTGAAAATTACTCCGAGATGATTATGTCATTGATTATGTTGAAATTGACAGCTTCACAAGTTTTTCTTTTTTAATGAAAATGATTGTCATAGTCCTTTTTTCGAACGGCATCTGTTTTAACTAACCTCATTCATTTGGATTTTCATACTTTGAACATTGCTTTGAAGGAAGCGTTTTATATCGAGCAAGGGGCCTAGGTGGCCGAGTGGTTAAGGTAGTTCTACCACCTATACAACCACTGTAGTCTATACCATTCGCACCCCGATTTGTACATTACATAAAATTGTGCACTCAGCTTACAATCGTAAGTGAAAAGGTAGGTCAATTACCTGCCCCAGGTCGGTGGTTCTCTCCTGGTACTCCGGCTTCCTCCACCACTACAACTGACCGTCATGAAATAGCTGAAATACTGCTGAAAATGACGTTAAACGTCATATCAATCAATCAATCAATCAATCAATATTTTAAGTAAAAACTTAAAAGGTTTAATTAATGTAGTATTGTAGGAAAATGTCCCTTTTGCCATCTGTATTTAGTCAAATTACAGCAAGTTTATTGATTGCGGGCATCGATATAAATCGATTGCTGAAATTGTCCATTTTGTCATATGATTTTATTCAAATTACGGTAAGTTTATTGATTGCAGGCATTAATATTATGTAGATTGTGGAAAATGTCCCTTTTGCCATTTGTTTTATCCAAAGGTCTTCAAATTATATTGAGTTTCATGATTGCAGGCATCGATTTGCAGTAAATGTCTATTTTCCCATCTGCTTTTAGTCAAATTACAGCAAGTTTATTGATTGCGGGCATCGATATTATATCGATTGAAGAAAATGTCTCTTTTGCCATCTGTTTTAGTCAAATTACAGTAAGTTTATTGATTGCAGGCATTGATATTATGTCAATTGCAGAAAATGCCCCCCTTTGCCATATGATTTTATTCAAATTACATTAAGTTTCATGATTGCGAGTGTGGTATTATCAGATTATTGAAAATTGGGGTTTTTAATTCATTTAATATGTTATTTCAATATTTCTGCCTTATATGTGGAACTAATAAATATACAGTTAATTTAATTTTGTATGAGTTTACATTTATCTATTATTGATTAATTTAATCTTTGACTTAAAAGACATGTAGTGTGAGCGTGCAGTCTTATGGCCTGAGGGGACATTGGACATTTCTAGCTTGGGAGTTTGTCAGGTGATTTTTTGTTGGTTTTGATTGATCTGGTGATCTTAGACAGTCTGTTATTGGTTTAAGTATATATTCATTGAAAATGAATATATTTGTGTTCTGTAATTTCTACATTTTATACTTAGTTGAATGTCACTGAACAGTGCAGTGAATATTATTATTTTTATATTTTCAGTATTGTATAGTATTGTTCAAGTTCTAGCCACAAGATGTGACTTTTTGACTACCTAGTATATTATCGTAAGGAACAAGCCTGGTCCCATAGACATTTAATTGAGTGTTCTACTTGTTCTATGTGTTTTTGTACTGTTTTGTGATGTACATATGTTTTTTGTGTAATTTGTATGCTTAATTTAAAGGTGTACTGAGTACTTTTGCTTTTAAACGTGCTATACTTGATATTTGATGTATAGATATATAAGACTAGGTTGTATTAAATATTACATGCGACAAGAGTGTATTTCTCTTCCTATTTCATGCGAGACGATCGCATTAAATAACTGAGTAAATGAACATGAGCTATTTCACATGTTTAAACATTATTTTCTTTGGCCTATTTTCTAAATTATTACAACAGAACACATGATGTTTAAATATATTTATTTATTAATCACTGAGATGAAATGTGTGTGATTATTTCTATTTTAATACATGTTTACTCGTCTCAGATGTCATTTTGTTGTACATGTATTTTATGTGTGTATTTGTTATTGTAGGGCTATATTTTCCTAGTAAAACCTTCAGTAATAAAGCACTTGTTTAACCTGAGATGAGTTTTAATGATTGCCTACAAACCCCTACTACACGAGCATTCATATTATGTCGATTGTGGAAAATGTCCCTTTTGCCATTTGATTTTATTCAAATTATATTGAGTTGCGGGCATCGATATTATATCCATTGCAGAAAATGTCTATTTTCCCATCTGTTTTCAGTCAAATTACAGTAAGTTTATTGCTTACGGGCATCGATATTATATCGATTGCAGGAAATGTCCCTTTCCCATCTGTTTAGTCAAATTACAGTAAGTCAATTGATTGCCGTCATGGATATTATGTCGATTGTGGAAAATGTCCCTTTTGTCATTTGATTTTATTCAAATTATATTTAGTTTCATGTTTGCGGGCATTGATATTATATCGATTGCAGAAAATATCCCTTTTGTCATCTGTTTTTAGCCAAATTACAACAAGTAGCACATTTTTATGATTTAGAGAAAACCGTGCTTTTCCCCCTTTTACAATTAACAAAAAGTAAAGAAAACAACTGACTTATTTTACCCCCCCCCCCAAAAAATTAACACTGTGCTGAAAATGTCCAAAACACATTAACTTACACGGTCTTGCACACCTCGGGGGGAGGGGGGGGGGGGCGGCCGCCCCTAACTAGAACTAACGAGAAAGAGGACAATGTCTGCATACTCGATACCTGAAATATTAAAATTTACTATAATACCCGGGCTATCATATCAGGAAAAGGAAAATTTGTGTATTCCATACGGAATAATCACGTCAGCTCGACACAAAGATAGCCCCGTTATCAGAGGGAACTATTGTAACGCACATGGCCACTTTTAGAACTGCTCTAGTGTATGAACATTTTTAGAACAGTTACTGTTCTAAGTTAACTTAGAACTACGACCATTTTTATGAGCACTTTTAGAATTATGACGCTTTTAAAGCAGTTCCACGTAGAGCCAATTATGACTGCTCTTAGAACTGCTCTAAGTTAACTTAGAGCAGTCATTATTTATTACCATTTCTAGAATTTGTTCTATGACTGCTCTAAGTTAACTTCAAGTTAATTTAGAAACAATTCTAAGTTAATTTAGAGTTAACTTGGATGAGAGGTTATGTTTGCACCCTACTGTAAGTAATATATATCAGAAAACCAACCCACATGAATGTGTATTTTGTTTCCATACCACAGTACCTGCAGTTTATCTCGTTTTGGAATGAATGCATTAATTGTTACATGTCTAAACATTTCGTTAACCATGTAAAGATAAATATACATCATGTCCATGATTTGTTATATAAGAATATCACACATTTGAACCATAAACTATCAAAGCAAAATTGAAAACTTCATGAACTTGTCTGTCTATGAAAATTGTATAAAATCTAATTGGCGTGTTTGAGCCGAGATTGGTGTGTATGCATCACTGACACCATGAATCTCATGTTTTTATTTCAATAACGTACATAACAAGTCAGAATCATTAATATTTTGGTTTCAAAGAAATAAATTGATTGACCTGTTTTGATTCTAATCTATTTTTACACATTTTCCCCTTATACTAAAAATATTTTAAAGTCGTTTATTGAAGTGTTATTTCAGTACCCACTTTTCTTTTTTAATAGTTTTGAACACGGTCACAAACTTTGTATCTTTGTTTAACTTGTCACTATATCTACGGCTCGAAAAAAAATTGTCAAAATGTTTGATATAAAGGACAACGTTAAAAATAATCAAAATCAGCGTTGTAAATCCAAAACTTTCAAATTGTTTTGATTGAGATTGAAAGTTTTCCAGGATTATTAAAGTTCTTGAAATAAGCTTAGTTATGGGGTCTCCCTATGTTAAATTTTTGTCATAAAAAAATAAAACTTACAAATGTAGAAATGAAAAACTTTTAAAATATTTTTAGGCAGTATTTTTCGAAATAAATTTGACTGTAACTCTGACCTTAACCTTCAAATCGATGTTTCTCAATGTTTTTGTATTTTTCAGCGAAACATTCAGGACCAGAGGTTGAAAAAAATATTATTCAGAATGATCTACATGTTAATACATGTATAAGTGAGAACCGAATCACCAATTTGAAACGAATAACACGAGGACAAGGACAAGTTTGGAAAAACAAAGAACAAAGACATAACAAGTGTACAGCACATCTAAGAAAAATGAGGACACACACACATTCAACATGGATCTAATAAAACAATGAGTGAGATCAGACGTACAGGTAGAGTAAGATTACTTCTCTTACTTCTAATAAGACACCCGCCGTGTTGAACACGTCAACTCCGGTAGTAATATCAACTCTGGTGGAGGAAAAGCAAACTTAAGTGGCAAACAAAAAGATGTTGTCATCTTGGAAACAGATATTGTAAAGAGGTCCACAAGACCGTGATGTCGACTGTACAACCTCTGTCACCGTATACAAAAACAGTAAAATTACCACTTTTTCAAGCCTTTGCAATTGTTAAGATAAATGGTTTTGATTAAAATCCTTTTAGCAAATCGTCCTTAGCTGATTTTGGCTTTCTCTTTAGATCATATTTGGGAAATTGTTCTCTTTCAGTTTTTAAACATCTTTGACTTTTATGGTCTTCCAAACGATTACATTTTATTTGCACTGAAGAGACATAAGTTGTCGAAATGCGCTTATGCAGAATCAAAATTCACAGTAAACTTCGGTATTTAGTTATTTGATAAAGCATTGGTCGAAAGAAAAATATAGGAATATACTGCATTTATATATAAATTTCTATTCTTATTAATAGTAGAATTTTTGTTTCTATAATTGCGTTTTGTTCTTCTTTGTTAATTTAGTTACGTTTTTTTTATGTCACGTTAAGCTCTTATGTTTTCTTTTAATCATGGTTATCCAATGAATAAAAAACTACGAGAAAAAGTCCATTATGTACTAAAAATGCGTTCGTATGTACTGTAAACAAATTTTCATTCAAAGCCTGTCATAAATCTTTTTTATTAGTACGGATACTCCTACATGTTACTAGATTTTTTCACTAATATAGACTTCTAATATTCACATTATTTAGTGACCGTAAAATCATAAAACTTGTAATAGATGTCATTATTTTTACATTTACAATTTAATTATCTGGGGTAGATTTTTGTCTATAGAATTTAATCATTTATACCGAAGAGAAATGAATGTAAGTTGCCGAAATGGCCATATGCAGACAAAAAGTGGAGGTTATCAATTTATTCTTGGATAATTTGCAAAAAGTAAAATTAGTAGAATCTGTTTGATATATATAGACTTAGTTGATTATGAAATTTCTCACATCGAGTTAAATAAATTTTGCAAATGTTTGAAAACGAGGCTTGCCGAGTTTTTAAACATTTGAAAATTTATTTAACAAGATGTGAGAAATTTCATAATTAACGTGTTAAGTTGTAAAAATGTTTCTCTAATGACATAATGTAAAACACCGAGGATTATATTCCGAATAGATTTGGCGGGAAATTCCATGCGAGTTGTTCTCTCACTAGAGACGAGAAATATTTTTATCACACCGCTCAGGCGTTGATTAAATTTGCTCGAAATTATAGAAAATATTTTATTTGATTTTTTTGCCATAAACATTTTTTTTTTCGTTCGTTCATATACAGAAAAATAAGGTTTCCGATTTGAGACAGTTTAGAGTACAATCTAAATTACCACCTTTCAGGTTGTGATCATTGTAAAATGTTCAATAAATAATCGAAAAGTTCGTAATTAACAAATGTTTACTTCTACATGTTCTATCTACATCACAAATTAAATATAATTTATATTTGTTCCAGACCATACGCGAATATGCGAGTATTTTTTCGAAATACCCATATGGTCGGACCGTACGCGTATGGTCCGACCGTACGCGTACGGTCTGGCTAGTTGAGGTCTTGCGTGTTCTTTGATAATATATCAATAAATTAATGTACAGTATACAATATTATTTAATGAATTAAGCTCTTATGTTTAGAAACAAATAAGATTTTCTAAAAATCATTATTTTAAAGAAAATTTATAGTCCATTTCGTGACTATGAAATTAGGGAAAAAAATTTATCAAAAATCTGGTCATTGATATTCTTTATTTTAAGTTAGATATATTTAAAGGGCTACTTCATACATATTAGGGTTGAATTTTACGCCTAGTTTTCTCTTCAAATAAAAAAAGTTGTCCATTTCACTTAAGGTTAAAATGATGTCTGTTTTCTGTGTTACCATATTGGGAGTAACAAAATCTATTTCAACAGCCAACATGTGCTTTGTGTTTATAAACAACAAGTCAGATGACCACTAATTGCATGTAGGTAAATCTTAATTTACCAAATTTGGAAGTCATGTATATATCTTTCCTGTTCAGGTAAAAATCAATACCATGATGAAAGTAACATCAGAATGTCACACTGTACTAGTATTGTACACTAAGGAAGATATATATTAAAGTACATGTAAACTTTTAAATACATGTACCTTAGTCATATGACAGCATGAAAATGTACATCTTTATATGAAGGACATGAAGCAAAAGAATCATGGCCATTTGTTTATGCAAATTTGATTTTAGAAATGAATAAAACCATTAAAATAAATTTTAAAAGAAAACTATGATAAAATATCTTTTCAAGAAAAAATATATTTGTATAATTGTTATTAAATTTAATTATAATTTGTACTCCAAATTTCTTCTCAGTAAACTTTATGATATAAAAAGAAAGTAGCATTGACATATTTAGATTCCAAGTGGCCAATGGATTTTGTTTGTTATGAAAACAACAATGTTTATCCTTAGATGCAAATGTTATAGGTCTATATTTAAATTCTTCACACATGTATTTAAGTGCAATGTGACAGAATTTGTAAACCAATAGCCAGTTAAGGTCAGGTCAGGCTGTTTAATTCTATGGCACACTCCCATACTTTTATTCTTGAAAAAATACCATTGCAAGTAATGGACAAAATCTTTATTTTTGAGGGGAAAATGTCATAAATATGTTTTTCAGTTATGTATTGACTAATTTATTAAGAAATGCTTCACTAAATACATCTCTATTTTTTCTTTGATTTTTAATTATTTGTTTCCCTATTTTTATAGCACCAAATGGATTATAACAGAAAAATAAGAATTTACTTCTTGGAGATGCCTTTATTAAATTTGCTTATTAATTGAACATT
Source organism: Modiolus philippinarum (assembly GCA_002080025.1). Lineage (NCBI taxonomy): Eukaryota > Metazoa > Mollusca > Bivalvia > Mytilida > Modiolidae > Modiolus > Modiolus philippinarum. Next base: position 12,900 of record MJUU01016654.1, on the reverse strand, counting down.
ATTTGAGATAAAATAAGAAAAAAAAAGCTCCGTAAACAATAAATAGAATGTTAATTGAAACAAAATATACGGTCTTTTTGTGTGAAAAATCCTGAGAAAAAAAAATCATTGAATACCACCTGTAAGGAACACAACACATTC
>MJUU01016654.1:0-12716 GCA_002080025.1 Modiolus philippinarum | reverse complement strand
ATATAACAGCTGAAATTACACAGTGTTCCAAAAAGGAATACCTCCTGACCACGAATGTAAAAATGAAGTTTATGTATTACCTTTAAAAGTTGTGTGAAAATGTGAAAATCTTTTTATTTATTTCACTGCTCCTATAATTTTAATTCAGATGTATAATCAATTTATTATTTTTACAAAGACCTAATAATCTATACGGTTTTCATTGGTAGTTAGTGCTATCAATTTTGACTTTAACTTACTTCTTTATTTGAATAACGAATGTAGTGTGTGTCTTATTGTTTGTACTCATACGGTCTAAATATACGCATATGGTCCAGCTCGTAGCAGACCGTACACGTATACGCATACGGTCCGACCGTACGCGTATGATCCGACCATACGCGTACGGTCGGACCAAATGAGTATACGTATACGGTCTGGACCATACGCGTACGGTCCAAATACGCGTATGGTCTGGAACACATTTATTACAATATGTTGAAATCTACCTTGCACTTTCACATAAGTGAGGAGAGATATTTTTTTTATCATTATTTGAATATCATGGCTTTCAAAAAAAACGAAGTGTGGAGACTTACAGCTTTTGATCAGTTTCTTATTTAGTCCCCCAAATGAAGTTGGGAGACTTGTTGTTTTTGTTGTGCTTTTTTCATTTTTCTTCTTCTTTTTCCTCATTTTTCTTTCTTTTTCTTCACCTGCAAGTTTGTCCGCCCCCGTTTTCAGCCATCTTACCACCGATCTTAATGAAACTTGACATAGTAAACACGGTCATGTGTAGATGTGCAACCTGATCCTAAAATTTTCAAAATTGCGGCCGTTGCCATGGAAACTGAAAAAGGAGAAAAAAATCAAAATGCTCCGAATTCGATGAAATTTTACAGAAAGATTGTACAATTTGTGTGGAAGTATTTTGGGGTCAAATATATCAAAATGGCTGCCCTTGTCATTTAAATGGACAAAATAAAAAGTTCTCCAAATTTGATAAAATCTTACAGAAAATTTGCATAAGTTGTGTGGAGCTAAGTTTTGGGTTAAAAATTTTTCAAAATCGCTTTCGTTGCCATGAATGGAAACTAAAAACAGGTGGAAAAATTGAAAGTGCTAAAAATGGCATGAAATTTAAAGGATGTAAAAGATTGGATAACAGGAAACATCTACAATGGCAGAAAATTACAGTCACATGCCACAATCTGCAAGGGAACTAAACAGGAAAACACAAACAAGACAATAGACAAGCGTAAACAACGATAGGAACTCGGGACAGCCGGACTTGGCACTAGCAAAAGCCAGCGGTAGGGTTAAACCGGTTTATGGGTACCCAAACCTCCCCTTTATCTGTCACTTTCCCTTTAATATCATAAACATACGAATAAAACCCAGTACAGCAATGATAAACATGCATATTGTTTTTAATTTAATATAACAACACCGTAGTAATCTCAAGAAAATGAAGAAATATAACTTAAATACACAATGTATACGACTTTGAAAGAAACTTGCGCACTATATTTTATCGGAAGCACGAAGATCATCTTTTAGAGCTGTTAATAGGCTTGAGGCGTCACGTGATTTTTTCTTGCCATATTAACATCTCTCCAGCCATTGCATGGCTTTCGAGATAAAAAAAAGACAGGCAAAACCATCCCAACAAAATGTGCTAAATTTTCAGTGATTATTTTTCATTTATATTAGAACATTCATCTCATCATATAGAGGGGAAACATTTTGGTTTCACTGCTATGAAATCAATAAAATACAAAAGACAATTTGAGTGCTTGTCTCTTTCCTTTTGTTTTTGTTGTTTTTCTTTTCTCAAAAGATCAGCTATAGAGGAAATTTACCTGAAGCAATCGAATATTTACAACTTAAAACGGTAGAATGACGCTTTTTAACCACTGTAGATGTCTTTCAAGTCAAATCCTGCATGTGTGTAAACAAGGAGTAAAGTCATTTAAACAAATTTCTAAATAACTACAATACCATATGATTCAAATTTTGATAGTAAATATTCTGAAAGTCTCGAAGACTACCATTTTTTAATTCTCACTATCATCATACTTTTAGAATTTGTTTCAATTAAAACATATTTCCATATTTGATAAAAACATATTCGATTCCAATATTGGTTAATATCCGGAAAATCTCAGAGACCACTTATTTTTTGAATTCTACCAAACAACTATACATTTAGAATTTCGTTTGATTTGAATAAAAGTTAATTTCTGGCACTTCGGCGGATATGCACACTCCATTGTCTTTTTCCAAATCATGACATGATGAAAAATTTGTTGAACGTGCACACATTTTTAATGTAATATTCTAAAAACATGTAACCTTAAAGATACAAACGTATTCATTGTACCTTAAACGAAACTTAAGACAACTAGAGGCTCACATGAGCCTGTATCGCTCACCTGGTAACTGGTTTTATTCATTGTCACCTGTAGACCACTCATTCATACTATAAATCACTTCAGCAGATGTTACATTTTCATTCTTGGATGAGGTACAAACTACAAATCACAAACTTTGGAAGGGATCACCCAAAGTCATTTGTAACCATATTTGGTTCCAATTGGCTCAGAAGGTTCAGAGGAGAAGACATTTAAATGCATTTCCCATAGAGTCCCTATGTTAAACTATGTTCCACGATGGCGGCCATCTTGAATGAGGTAAGTACGTAAAAATCACAAACTTTAAAGGGGACAACCCAAGGACTATTGTGACCAAGTTTGGTTCAATTTAGCTTCAGTAGTTTCAGAGGAGAGGATCTTTGGATGCATTTCACATAGGGTCCCTAATGGCAGTCAACAAATATTTTTTAACATTAGTTTTAAAGTTGCGACATCAATACCTATTTAGAAACCAACTTTCATTGAAATCATACAAAATTGAATTTTCCCGCCTTTTTTAGCGGCCATTTTGAAAATGGCGGTCAACGAACAATTCTTAACATCAGTTTTGAAGTCGCAACATCAATACCTATTTGGAAACCAAATTTTATTGAAATCGGACAATGTTGAATTTTCCTGCCCTTTTTGGCGGCCATTTTGAAAATGGCGGTCCACGAACAATTTGTAACATCAATTTTGAAGATGCAACATCAAAACCTATTTGGAAACCAAATTTCATTAAAATCGGACAATGTTGAATTTTCCCGCCTTTACTGGCTGCCATTAAATGGCCGTAAACGAACAATTTTCAACACAGGTTTTGAAATCGCAATATCAATATCTATTTGGAAACCAAATTTCATTGAAATCGGACAATGTTGAATTTTCCCGCCTTTTTTAGCGGCCATTTTGAAAATCAGCATGTCAGCTGTAAAGTTATTCAGGCATTGAAGCTTAGATGCAACTTCAATATTAACTGACAAGGGTGTTTGCATCGTGGGTATTTAATCATAACTAAATGAAACAATATACAGGTATATACAATTATTATTAAATTGTGAAATAAGTATAGTTTATAAAAGTATTTTTGCAAAAAAATGTAAAAATTTGTACAAAAACACTTTTTTGCTCTTGATTATGTAACAAATAATTCTTTCTAATAAAGGGATAGCAGGGAATTTCTCTAAAATTTAAAAGAGAAAAGTAAACCAAAGAAGACTTGAAAGCAGAATTTAAAGGGAAATAACAGAATAACCCATAATCATATGGCATTGAATTTCTTTTTTTTTGTGAAAAAAGTCAATAACTACAACACAGGCAGTTGGATTTTCTTCAAAATTTCAGAGTATGTAGATCTTGATATGCTGAACATTTTTCAAATTTACATTTCACCTCTATCTGTTACAGTTTTTGAAATAAAAAATAAAAAATGCATAAGTTTTGAAAATTTTACGGAAAAAGGGCTATAACTTTAAGACGGTTTTTCCGATTTTTTCAAAATTGCAGGGCAGATAGATCTCGTCATTCTGAACAATTCTACCCCATGTCAGATTTTTGATATCTGCAACGGTTTTGAAGTTATTTGCCAAAAACAGCAATTTACCCCTATGTTCTATTTTTGCAACAGCAGCCATTATCAGTTACCTACGTTTATACCCGTAGGCATTGAGATTGTACCACCCTGAAGCACTTCTGTGCAGCCTGAGGCGCAGCCGAAGGCTGTACAGTGGTGCTTAAGGGTGGTACAATCTCAATGCCTACGGGTAGAAACGTAGGTAACGGATTTATCCCCGGCTTTGTCTTTTATTGCACCAAAATGGCATATTAATGGAAGTAAATCTGTACGAAATATCAACGTCAACTGTGTTGCGCAATAAAACAAGTATGATAAATATGCAGAAAATGCCCTACTTTCCATGTCGAGGATGGTACCTAAGGTACCAACCTCAGACTTTGCTGTTTTAAGGCAATTTGATTTTGGGTTGATGATTTCTTGAGGTTATAAAGTTTTTGGCGCCAATTTTTACTTACTAACGTCATAGAATATGTGACGTTATCACAAAAGAATTCAATGGCACTGGCGCTAGCAACGTTCTTAACAACGAGACGGGTGCATGGGATTTTTCAAACGGGCTGCCATCCAATCAAAAGCCGGCATTCATCACAAGCCGGGGATAAGTTGTTTGGTCGACGGACATAAAAATCACACACTTGAAAGTTATGGTTATGATTCAGGCCAAGTTTGGTAAGTATTGGCCCAGTAGTTTCAGAGGAGAAGATTTTTGAATAAAAGTTAACGGACGGACGGACGGACGACGGACGCCGGACAACGGACGACGGACGCCGGACAACGGACGACGAGTGATGGCAAAAGCTCACATGGCCTTTGGCCAGGTGAGCTAAAAATGAACAAACTGAAATATCTCCTGTTCGCAAATTTCAAGACTTACAAATTTTCTTACAAAGCCAATGAAATATTTGAAAATAGAATTTTCATGCGAAATTTTTTGATTGCTTGTATCTCGAAATATAGCACATGAACCTATTATTTTCACTTGTTTACTGTCAAACTTTAATCTAGTTCTTATAAATATTTCAGAACACTTTTATGAAATTCTACTAGTTTTTTAATTCCAAGGTGGCAATTTCCCGAAAAATTCTTTAGTGGCGTATTCTGTAAATTTTGTGAAATCGTGATGGACCTCTTTTTTTAAATTCTTCTGAGGAACCATACTTTTAAACTATGTTTTGATCAGAAAAGGTACTTTCACTAATAAGATTTAATATAAGAAAATGTGTCCATGGGACACGGATCCCCCCTTAATACAGATATATCGGCAAACATTAAGTAGATGTGTGACGGACTTGAAAAGGGGAGACACGGGACAATTCATCATACCATAGCTTCATACCAAATATCAAATAATTCCTGCATACACAAGCTGAGAAATCCTTGACAAAAATTTCGGACTTACGTACGGACGGACGGACAGACAGACAAGGGTAAAACTTAATGCTCCCGTCGCCCAACGGCGGGGTCATGAAAAAATATTTTATTTTGGTCTTTGCTAAATCTCGAAAGTTTCAAAGTTGGAAATACTTGGAATACTATATTAAAACTATAACAAATAAAGGATTTGTTTCAACTAAAAGAAATATTTTCACTGTACAGATTTCAAAATAAATGGTGCCGAATTATGTGAATTTCCTTGAAAGTATCTGATATCGACCATTATTCCTTTATTTCTTTTTAGTAAAAAGAAAATTTGATTTCTTGAAATCGTGACTCTTAATCGATTTTGAATTTACGGATACTAATGAGAAAGATCGGTCGGTTATTTCCATGTACCAAGTTAGTTTTGTATGGTTCAAATGGGAGATCATTTTAAAATTATCTCCTTTTAAACTATAAATAACTAATTCGGTACAGGGAGACAACTGACCGATGTTTCTCGTTGTGCTGAAATAAAGGCTTTTCTTTTTAATTTGAATTTTCTCTTGCGTATTGTATCGTTCTTTAAAAACCCGAAATGTTTTCTATATATCTTTACTTCATCTAATTACATAAAGTATTTTATTTTTTTTATTAGTCTAGATGTCAGAAGATTTGAGATATCTTATCAAACGGCTTACTAACAGTCATTTTGTTGTCTTCATTTATAAGATAAATTATCTAACCAGTCTTTCAATTTTCACTTGAGACGGAATACATTATATTTTTATAGATAAATATATGTAATGAGGTACACGACCGATCGTAAACTTTGAAATATACCTCGTAAAATGTCTTTTCGCTTCCGATAAAACATTTTATATCGACTAAACAATACGATAAGCACGTAGTATTACCCTCTTAAGGTTTCCGCGTCGGTATTTTCTCGCAATGATTTTTTTTCGGTTAAATCAAACAAGAAAAAATATCGCAAAAATTGTCGCTGATATCTTTGATATAATTAAGCTACTTGTATTGAAAGTAAGTGAGAACCGAACTGTCAGTCTCAAACGTACAACCCAAGAACAATGGCAACGGAAAAACGAAGAAACAAAGAAACAACATGTACACGGCAAAGAAAAGAAAAATGAAGACACACACACATATATAAAAATGAACAACACGGACCCAATAAAAAAACATGGGTGAGATCAGGTGCATCTAATAACTCGACAAAAGTCATGTAGTTTTTCAGAAAGTTCAGAATCATTAGAAAACATAAATATTGATTTAAAGGGACCTAAAACATTTTATCATTGCATAAATATATCTTTTTCTACTTTCTGATAAGTTGTTTAATGACTTTCAGGTTTTTCTTCTTCTTCTAGATCTTCTTCCAATCAAGTACAGGCCACTGTCGTGGATTATCGTCCTGGCGCATGTGGTGCAAGGAGGACTATATACAGGTGAGGTGCAGAAATATATACAGGTGCGGAGGTACGGCTAAAAACATCCAATACGTCTAATGTCTGATGGTTGTGGTCTGGATCTGGGACTTGAAGGTCATGTTAAATCGTGACCATAATAAATTCGTTCTGCTTGTACGTTGACGTGCTAAAAAGCCAACAGTGGTCATGCTTAATGTGACTGTACTCCATATCCTTTCATTCACCATTTGTGCTCGGATTTACCACCCCTATTAAGCTGAGTTCTCGGCGAACAGTTTAGGTAAGAAGAGTTCGCGTAAAATTGGTTTAGTCCGGTTGAATAATGTTTAGCCCGGTTGAGAAAAATTCCTATTTTCAGTAACATTAGATAACGTTTTGTCCCGGTTCAAGATAATGTTAAGGTACAATTTTCGATATTTGGACAAGACCTTTACCTAAACATTACCCAGCTTAATAGGGGTGATTACCCTAAAATAGAAAGCAAATAAAGTAAAATCGTGCAATTACGTTGATTAATTCATGGCTCAATCAAATATATTTGTCTATTTTAATTATTGCAGTAAGATTACTCAACTGTAGATCATATGTTTACATTATTTTCTTTGTATGAATTATGGAAGCTTCGGAAGAAAAATCTGCATTATGTCTTCATCTACTTTCAAAAAGCTTTTGACTCTGTTCAACGTAATTTATTATTTCTCAACATGAATAAATTTGACGAAAATGGGAAATTCTTACCGAGTTATTCAAAATATGTATGAACATGTTAAATCACGCACATAATAATGCAAAATCTGACCTTTTTTTGGGTCAAGTTTGTGTTCGTCATGGAGAAAACTTTTCCTTTGCTCTATTTTCTAGATGACTTACCAATTTTTTTTTAAACAAAGAATGTGCTAGGATTTAATTCACTAACTACTGACTTGGAATACGAACTATCTGTATATCTAAAATTTTTCATTCTTTCATCTGTAGATGATACTGTTTTGCTGTCTGAAAGTGCTGCTGACCTACAGTCTATGTTAGATAATTTTGCATTATATTGTAAAGAATGACAATTTACAAATTAACATAAACGAAACAAAAGTATTAATATTTTCTCATGGTAGAATACCGACAGGAAACAAATTCTACTAAGATGGAATTGAACTAGAAATTGCAAAGAAATACAAATATTTAGGAATATTTTTCAAAAGAAGGATTTTTTTAACGACCAGACAATATTTATGCGAACAAGCATTAAAAGCTATGTACCCCATTTTACAAAAATCTAGAAAAAAAATCAGCTCTCAATCGAATGTCAGATTTATTAGACGCAAATGCGTACCGCCAATTATGTTATATGGGAATGAAGTATCAGGCTTCGAAAATGTGGAAATATTGGAGCAGATACACCTTATGTTTTGCAATATTATTTTGAATTCAAAACAGTCTACGCCAAACCACATTATATGTATATGCGGAACTTCCCTTTTCTATACATGTTAAAGTGTGTGTTATTAATTTTTGGTGCCGTGTAATAAACGGAAAGGACACTAAACTTTGTCATCTTTCTTGAAAACTACTTTTTATTAACATTCATGGGTATGGCTTCGAAACAAAATGGTTAAAGTTTATTAAATCTGTGATTGTCCAATGTGGCATGTCATACATTTGGCCATTCCAGTTTTGTGATAAATGGATAATAAAAGTGATAGAAATACGACTTAAAAATAAGTTCCAAAAAGATAGTTTGTCATATATTGAAAACTCTTCTTGGTAGGATACTCCCAGAAATGAGAGATAATGCCACCTTTGTGACTCAAACGACATTGTTGATGAGTATCACTATATAATGATATGTAAAGCTTTCAAGAGGAAAGAAAACATTTTCTGCCGTCCTATTTTTGGTCAAATCTGAATGTTCTTAAATTTGAAAATTTATTCACATCCAGAAAAGGTGCTTTATTAGAAAAATTAAGTTAATTTATTAAAGATATAAAGGTGAATGTCAAACCTCCGAGTAAAATGATCTAATTGTTATATTTACACATTTATATTGTATTATTCATATGAAATAGAAAAAAAATAGGGTAAATGTCAAGGAGACAAGATCCCATATCCAGGTTAAAACGACCCAAAAACAAAGAATCTAGGGGTTACCGTACGGTCTTCAACACACTGAGGAACCTTACACCAAATGGCCCCAAAAAGGCAAAAAAGTGAATAAATCAATGGAAACAAACCACATCCAATAACCCAAATATCAAGAAACTTAAATTTTAAAAGAAGACAAGAACAAGCCAATGACCAATATATTCCTGACTTGGGACAGGCGCAAAAATTGCGGTGGGGTTACAATGTAAACTCGTTTTCTTTGATCAAAACCCTCCCCCTATGTGTTGTGAATGGCTAAAAAATAAATAAATAAAAAGACTCACAGTAAAAATCAAACTAGAAAAAAGTCTAACTTATCAAGACGAGTACCCTTACAACGACGTACATAAAACATGAAGACAATACACACGGGCACTGTCCGGACAAATGCTCGCAGTTACTGACAGCTAGCTAAGGACATAATTACCGTTGACTATGATATCTAGCCTTCTTACATATGAAACTTCAATTGAAATACTTCTAAATAGAATTGGTATAACAACATCAGCAATTATGAAAGAAGAACATGATATTGTGCAATGTCAAATACTGTCAATATGAAAAACTGTTTAAATTAAGTTATGGTGTAAAGCATTTAGGAAATGATCAATATTTTTGCCAACAAAAACCAGAAGTAAAAATTTAACAACAATGCTCTATTTATATCCTTTATGAATAAGTTTGTTCAACGGATTAATAAGTTTGAAAGGACAATTTTTGAATTTATGCCCTTTGTAAATGATATTGCCATAGAAGGTTGGATGTGAAATGCCCTGATGTATAAGAGCCCTGTATGTAGAACCAAATTTTCTTAATAAATCAATTTATTTACTCACACATGACATAATATTGTATTGTATATTATTGTAAATAATCTCTTTAACTATGTTCATAGTTTATGAGAATAATGTATTCTATTCTATTCAGTAGTTTAATCCTCTGCTGTTGTTGTTTATCTTTATTTTGTAATTGTGAATATACAATGTTTAATTTTGACAATATTACATATTTCAACAACAAATATTCTGCTACTAAAGTGACTTAAAGATGTTGAGACTGTCTAATATAAAACCTAGTTTATTCATATAATAATCAATTACCAACTTTGATATAAGTCGCCATCGTGATTTATCAACCCTCAAAAGTATATATTCATCTCGGCAACGAGTCAGTAAAAATAACCTTTTATCGGGTTTAACAATTTTATAACGACTTCTAATAAAGTCATTAATAGTAAAGTATTGACAAGGTCTAGCGCTGAGACAGGTCTGAAATATCCTAGTGTATGAATTCTTCTTCTAATATCATTCGTGATTTATTCTTAAAAACAAACTCCGTATGACGAAAGTAAAATAGGAAAAATCAGGTCAAGATATTGTTAAAATACAAGTAAGTGAGAACCGAATCATCAGTCTAAAACGAGCAATCCTAGTACAATGGCAACATCGGAAAAACAAAGACATAAGATGAGAAAAAATGAAGACACACACATATACAAAAATGGACAACACGGACCCAATAAAAAACCATGGATGAGATCAGGTGCACCGGAAGAGTAATTATCTCCTGCTTTTTCATAAGACACCCGCAGTGTTGAACATGTCAGTCAAATACAGTAGAGGAAAAACAAACCTTAGTGGCAAAGAGAAAGATCTGTTGGTATCTTGGAAATATAGTTTCTACAACGAGAACTAAGTTGATTATGAAATTTCTCACATCGAGTTAAATAAATTTTGCAAATGTTTGTAAACGAGGCTTGCCGAGTTTTTAAACATTTCAAAATTTATTTAACGAGATGTGAGAAATTTCATAATTAACGTGTTAAAGTTGTGGAAACTGTTTCTCTAATGACTGGACGAAAAACACCGAGGATTGTATTCCGAAAAAAATTGGCCGGAAATGTCACGAAACTTGTTCTCCTCTCTAGAGAGGAGAACAAATGTTTCACCACTGTTCAGGGAATGTGAAAACTGGATAGAAATTAGAGAAACATATATCCCATAGCGGTCTACAAGATGGTAATGTCGACCGTAAAACGTCTGTAGTGATTACCTCAAGTTATGGGTAACATACCTTTGCTTACGTAGCCTATTTGAAAGCAACCGAGCTCTATTAAGGTACTCAATGTACCGACCACAGGCACTTGAGTAGTGAATGAGTTTGGAGATGTAAATTCCATATGCCGGTGTTTTTTGGAATGTTGCTAGAAGGAAAAGGGAAGTTGACTTTTGGAAAAGTGAAGTTATCGCTTTTATCATATAACCTAGTTTGCAATGTACCTCTGTTGTCAATTTCAAGAAGTTTTTCTTAACATTCATACCAATGGGCAACAGTTCCCAGAATATGGATAATGTTTTGTTCAAGGAACTGTCGTTGTTTTTCGCCGCACTAGTTTGTATAAGGTTAGTTAAATACGTAGTGATGACTTCAAATTATGGGTAACAGACCTTGCGTAAGTAGCCTAATTGTAAGCAACTGAGCTCAATCAAGGAAAGCAGAAAGCATGGTCGAGAAACTAAAGGAAATACATGTACTACTTACATGTGACATATTATATAAAGCAGTAGAAAAAATAATAATAAAAATGAAACTACTGTAATAAAACAAAAAATGTCAGGAATAACAAAAAAAACAAAAAAAAAAAACAAAAAAAAAAACCAAAATAATAATAATAAGAAGAAGAAGAAGAAATAACAACAACAACTAGAAATAAGAAAAGAATAAAGATAGATTTTTCTAAGGTAAACTATCCCTAGATGAATAAAATGAAACAGGAGATAAACCATCCTCTGTTATCGCTATGTTTATAGGCCTCATAGAATTATCTATAGCAACTACATACACATTCATGCATAACATTTTAAGTTGAAAACAACGGCAGTAGAATACCTACCGAAGGAACAAAGGAGTGGAATTTACAAAAAACGAAGTCATAAGACATGGCGAAAACGAGAGCACAGAAAACAATCACGTCAGACAGACGCAAAGCACAGAAATAGAAATCACAACATTCAAAACAAAGGCACTCACAGTGTGAACTCTGGTGAAAATGAGAGCGAAATCAGATGCTCCGGAAGGGTAAGCATGTCCTGCTCTGTTAACTGCACTATGCCCGTTTTTCTTTTCAAAGAAGTTCCTTTCGGATAACGATTTAAAGTAAATTAAACTCATGAGAAATTCGAATTTAAAATAGATATTGACAGAAGTGACCGTATGCTTTAGTCTAGTGGGGACGATCAGACAGCCGTATAATTTGTAAAAGGGCTTATCTGTGACATCAATATCAAGACTTTTTTATCCTTTCGTCTAGAGAAGTTTACCTTAAAAAATCGAAAATTTTTTAGTTTTTTTTTTACATATTTTCTTTTTTAGTTTATGTTTTTATTGGTTCGTTTGCTTGGTTTTTGCTGACCTTTTTGCATGCTTAAGTTGTTTCTTTTTTTTGTGCACATTCTTTTTCTTCTACTTTAAATTTTAGCAACAATTCCAGATGTATGTCATTGCTTAGTTCATGTCTTCATGTAAATATGCCCATTGCTCTATTGTTAGGATAGAACTACGTAATTTCGGGGAACTTGTAAGTCAACAATAACAATCAGTACCTTTTGTATTATTAAAAATTATAAAAACTGACACTCCAAAAGAGCTGTCTCTCCAATACTTTGTAAAAAATTATAATCAGTAATAGGACTTCTTTTCGTCTAATGGTATCAATTTTTGCACATTAATCGCAAAAAAGTCTTCTTGATAATTTTAGTAAAAATTGAAGGAGTTCTTCAATATTTATAAACGAAGTGTATTTGTTTA
>MJUU01016653.1:42409-55567 GCA_002080025.1 Modiolus philippinarum | reverse complement strand
ATCAGTCAGTAAGATCAAAGAGAAAATGTACATATTGCCGATAAATGTCCATCCCAGTACGTAAAAATGAATCTTGAATCACAGTTAGGACAGTTGTACACACAATGTCAAAGATGTTTACCTGTATGATATATATTTTTAGACTACTTTTTCATTCTTCACGACCCACTTGAGGAAGACAGATCTGTCGAAATATATCGGTCGACCTTTTCATTGTTTCTACTCTTTTTTTTTTGCTATGTGTTTTTTGTAACTTTATGTTATATTTCAGATTTTAAATTAATTCCTTTTAGACTTCGATTTTTGTAAATACCACTTCCAAATCTTTTCGGTATTGTACTGTCGTTTTTAAAAGCTCACATGCTCATGTATCTCGTTATTTTTTGTTATAGACCTTGAGAGATGTTTCGCAACACATATTATACAGTTACTGTCTTTTGTTGAGGTAAATGTGCAGTGTTATTGACTTTTGGGGAAACAGATATTCATCGAGCCGCATGGCGAGGTGAATATCTGTTTTCCCAAAAGTCAATAACACTGCATATTTACCGAAACTAAAGACAGTAACTGTTTTATTCTATTATCCGCTAAATACATAATAATTCTATACACCTAGAAATTTTCTATGGGTGTCGAATTAAAGAGGCTTTAGACATTGCATAAAATAAATGGAATATATACTTTTCAAAAAATATTTTGAGGATATGTAAAACAATAAATATAACATTATTATTACCTTTACTGTGAGAAATTTACAGATTCTAGCTAACACTGAGTTTTCGGCTTTTTTCCATTTTTCCATTGTTCGTCACTGGTTGGAGAATGTGAAGAAGGGAGTGAATTGACATTTTAGTGTAACAAGCGAAGGTTCTTTAAAGACTTTATTTAAAGAATAAATTTTTTATCCTAAATAATCGATGATTTCTGTCTTTTAAATGAATGCTTGTGTTCTTCCTTTTCACTACTTGCATCTGTGTAATGTGCGACGATTCTGCGCTATGTGTTGTCGACATCCATCGGGAGATTTTTTCCCAAAATATTGTGTGAACGGCTTTACCAGTGTTACGCTGACTTGTTTCGTATTTTAAGTGTCTTCCTCTTTGCATATTTGCACCATTTTCGCTGATCTTCTTTTCTTTAGATTTTGTTTTTAGTGATGCCGATGACGTTGTCACGCGACAATGCTACATAGCAATGTGATTGGACGATATAAATACGGGATTTCCCTTTTTCTAAAAATATGTCGCACGTGACGTTTCCCGCGGTGAATATCCTTTTCATGGAGTGAATATCCTTTTTTATTCATTTTAATGTCAATGCAACTTTACCATTAGTATTTATATATTATAGAATAATTTATTTTACAAAAAGATGTAGATCTAGCCGTTTGTTGTTCTCTTTATCTTTATTGGGATCCATTTGGCAAAAGATTCGTTATTAACCGATCGAACAACAACTATATATCTATAAGAGGGATTGAACGATTTAGCATCTTCAATTCTATATGCTTTTCCGAGTCCCTGAAGAGATTCAGTCTCGTAGGAGTATAAACACAAGTCTGCAATTTTTGCCCATTGGCATACCAACTTGTTTTTAATCAATAGCACCTCCAAATATGACAAATAAATTATCAATAAGAAAACCAAGCATACTAAACACCTACTTTTCATCATAGCATATGTCGCATTTTAAACTGGTGATTACTAACCTATTATAGCTCATTTTTAATCAGCAACGGCTTTTGAATTACGCTTTTGATTCACAATGTCAGTTCATTATGAGAGAGTGTGGTACTAAGTGTCGAAAAATAAAAAAAAAGCTTTGAGAGAATTTATTTGAAACTAGACGCTCAGAGACTGAACCTGCATTGCTCACCTGACAAAATGCTTCTAAGATATGCAAATGTTGATGCTAAAAACAAAATACCGAAGTTACTGTGAATTTATTTTCTGCATATGCACATTTCGACGACTTATGTCTTTTCAGTGCAGTCAAATCAAAACATTTTGGAAATCCATAAACCGAAATACGTGTAAAAGCTGACAGAGAACAAATTACCAATTACCAATGATCTTAAAAGGGGAAGCCAAAATGGGTCTAATGATAATGCTTCGCTCTCAACTGGCTGCCATAATTTTGTCAAATCCTTTCAAATGAGGGATCTTTGGAAAGGATTGTAAATTCATTATTCTAATACAATTAAGTTTAGTTAGCTTCAATGGTTTTAGAGTTATATAGGGAAATGCCGATTTTTAAATTTATCATCAGTTCTTGTGGCAATTTTTTTATGGATTTCAAACGTAATGAAAAGCCTTTGTAAGAGAACTCCATACTGATCCATACTGGCATGTTTTTCATGACATCGAAATAAATGTGTACTCTTTGTAAAGGACCTCCAAATCATCAAGAGGAGGAAATGAAAATGTTATTTTCCCATACGGTCAAATGTTAAACCTAAGATCCACTCTGGTTGCCTTGTTTTTTGTCGTATCAGAACGAAATGAGCAATCCTTGTAAAGGACCTTCCATACAACATTCCTGTAAAGTGCAGTTGAATTTGCTTGAATGGTATTAGAGAAATTGCTAAAAATGTGAAAAGGGTAACGACGACGGACGGAATATACTATAAAATACCACTTCATTGATGTTTTCTAGTCAGCGAGTTTTTTGTTTTCCTTTCATCCCTACAATAGGGTAAAAAGTTCATATTAATACTTCGGACCGGCTTCAATAATAGATTTTCAATACTGACGCGAAATAGCATGTCGACGTTTTTCAAAACTGTTTAATGAAATCAATGTACAAAGTTTAAATCTTCAGTAACGGGTTTTTAGGAATTTAATTTGTACTTTTTAAAGACATTGCTTAATTATTAAATCCGTGTCTAATCCATTTGGTTTGTTCTACAGAATATATTTATTATCATCCTTGTAGGAATATAAAAATTTAAGTAACTCAACACAATTTCATGTTTTCATTTTTAATAAATAAATAAATAATTTTTACCATGACACATTACATAACATGTATGATATGTACAACGACATGTTCAATTTTTTCCGATGGCTTGCGTAATTTTGGTTCATGACAGTCTTCTCTGCAAATTAATACTACGATTTTTCCATTATACAGGTAATACCTAAAATGAAAGAAAAACATGGAGTACCACAGTTCGTAGTTTTGAAGTCTTCAAGTGATATCTTTTCGAATCAATGGCATTTCAAAATCTTTTATAGAAATAATGATTTTTCTGTATGCAATTAAACAATGCCTGAACAAATACAAGAAAACGGATCGCAACAATGTCTGAACAAAGTACAAGAGAACTGGACCAAAATAATTTCTGGTTAGGTGCAAAGAAGTGGAGCAAAACAATTTCTGAATGGGTGCAGAGACGTGGAGGACAACAATTTATGAAAAGGAACAGAGAAGTGTAGCAAAACAATTTTTAAATGTGTGCAGAGAAGTGGAACAAAAAAATTTCTGATTAGGCACAGAGAACTGGAGCAAAACAATTTCTGAATGTGTGCAGGGAATTTGAGCATAACAATTTCTGATTAGGCACAGAGAACTGGAGCAAAACAATTTCTGAATAGGTGCAGAGAATTTGGGCACAACAATTTCTGATTAGGCAAAGAGAACTGGAGCAAAACAATTTCTGAATAGGTACAGAAAAGTGAAGCATAACAATTTTTGATTAGGCACAGAGAACTCGAGCAAAAGAATTTCTGAATGTGTGCAGAGAAGTAGGGCACAAAAATTTCTTGTTAGGCACATAGAACTAGAGCAAAACAATTTCAGAATAGGTGCAGGGAAGTTGAGCACAACAATTTCTGAATGGGTGCAGAGACGTGGAGCACAACAATTTCTGATTAGTCACAGAGAACTGGAGCAAAAGAATTTCTGAATAGGTGCAGGGAAGTTAGGCACAATAATTTCTGATTAGGCACAGAGAACTGGAGCAAAACAATTTCTGAATAGGTGCAGAGAAGTAGAGCACAATAATTTCTGATTAGGCACAGAGAACTGGAGCAAAATAATTTCTGAATAGGTGCAGAGAAGTAGAGCACAATAATTTCTGATTAGGCGCAGAGAACTGGAGCAAAACAATTTCTGAATAGGTGCAGAAAAGTGAAGCATAACAATTTTTTATTTAATCACAGAGAACTCGATCAAAAGAATTTCTGAATGTGGGCAGAGAAGTAGAGCATAACAATTTCTGATTAGGCGCAGAGAACTGAAGCAAAACAATTTCTGAATAGGTGCAGAGAAGTAGAGCACAGTAATTTCTGATTAGGCGCAAAGAACAGGAAAAAAAAAACAATTTCTGAATAGGCACAGAGATGTGGAGCACAACGATTTCTGAATAAGCGAAGATAACTGGACCACAATAGTTACATTGAAGCAGAAAGAGGCCAACAAGTTTCATCATCACAATTCTGTTTCAATATACAATCCTAGAAATAGCTCGAATAAGAGATGTTGCATGGACAAGGTAAACATCTGCATTTTAAATCGTCCTATGTATCATATCAGTCCTACGACAAAAATCTTTAGTTGTGTGTGTAAACCGGGAGTGATTGATTGATTGATTGCTGACGACATAATGTTGAATAAGGTAATAGTTAATATACATGTAGTAAAACAATTCAAAAGTACTAATTGCCAGTATACTAGTAATGCAAGATTTATTCTCGTACAGCTTTATCTTTTCTAAAAAATAAGTTCTTCTTTTTGATAAATACAAAAAGGTTTCACATGTTAACATTCAGAGTTATCCTTTTGTAAAATATTATCGTCTAAGAAGTTGTGCAATTGAAAAATATTTTCATAAGTGAATATGAAATAATGCACACTCTGTTTCATAAAGTCAAAATGCTATAAGTGTTTCACATGGTCAAAAATATTTTCCTCTTCGTAAAAAGGGAATCGCCACTAGATTGTATAAAAAGGACAATGGGCCGAGTATGGATGAAGGAAAAAAAATTCTAATTTATCATATGTCATCAAATTTTACTTTTGTGTTCATCTTTTTTTTTCGGTTACATAAAAACCGAGACTCGTCGTTTACTGTAATATTAGTAACATTAATTTTACTAACCTGTTTGTCACAAAAAAAATAGTTTTAACCAGCGATTCTGTTTCCAGTAACGTTGAACAGGTTCAAGAAGTATAATCCTCCTAGAACTGAAATATACATATACGGTTAAGGTAAATGTATTGCCTTTGAGAACTCAAATTGTACAAAAAAGAAAAAACAATATGAAGAAAAATGTATTTTTTTTACATTTTTTATTTGAAGTTTGGGTTTAAATGCGGATAATATCGGCATAACATCTTTGATGCAGTGGTTCAATGTAATAGGCTTTTATTTCCATAGAATAATTTGCTTGAAAACGTTATAATTGAAGTAAAAAATTATGTCTGTCGTCTTTCACCATTTTGAATCCGCAATTTATCCTCTTTTTGTTATTATCTTCTTTTTGAATATGTTTATATGTTTATTCGTGTTGAAAGTTTGCTATATTTCACTGGCACACAAATCTACTAGATTAACTTGTATTTTGCTAATTAGACATGGTACTGTCAAGTAAAATAGTTTAAAAAAGTTGAAAAAATGAGAATCGGAAATAAAATGTTTTACATAAATATCAGTATAAAAATAACATTTCAAAAATTACTTGCGAAAACACAATTTTCTTTTTATTTTTGTAAGTATGTCATAAGGTCTACTTCATTAAAAAAAAAATAAAAGATAAAAAAAAAATAAAAAAAAATAAAAAATAAAATAAGTGGTTTGAAAGAAAACAACAAAATACATGTTAGTATGAATAGAAAACAGACCTGGAGTCAATTACTTTGAAATGTAATTAATTAAATTACAATTACATTCCAAATTTCCTCAATTAAATTACAATTACAATTACAGCATTTCCTTTGTTGTTATTAATTATATTACAATTACTTTAAGAAAGTAATTAATTAAATTACAAATTACATTTCAATGTGGCACTTCATATGATATGAATGATATGATATAAATTTTAAAGGACGAAACCAAAAGACAATTTTAAACAAGCAATTCTGTGAAAGGTAAAATCTACAGGAACAAGATTGCTACGCGTAGCTATGTCCCCCGCCGCCGCAGAAAAGTAAAAAAAGTCCTATTTCTCATGTAAAATTTTGAGAATCAAAATGGCGGCAGAATATGATCAACTGCATTAGGTGGCAAATAGCTAAGCAAAATTTTAGCAAAATCCCTTAATTGGAGTATAACGAGATGTGTCCAGAAAGTCTCCCTATGTTGTAGTATGCATTAAGTCGATAAAGTCCAATAACTCCCTTAAAATTTGTCGAATCAAAATGGCGATGTGATATGATCTATTACATATAACGACTAACAATCCTGTATAATGAGAATGAATTCGGACTATCAGTTTCTGAGGAGTTGCGTCCACAAGATTAGTCATTGTATAACAATGTGGAAATAATCAAAGTCCCATAACTCCCACAAAATTTGACGAATTAAAATGGCGATGTGATATTATCTAGTACTAATGGTGACTAACAATCCTGTAAAATTTGAATGAATTCTGAACAGCCGTTTCTAAGGAGTTGTGTCCACAACATTTGCCATTTTATAACAATGTGGAAATAATCAAAGTCCTATAACTCCCACAAAATTTGAAGACTCGAAATGGCGACGCAGTATTATCTTGTACTAATGGTGGCTAACAATCCTGTAAAATTTGAATGAATTCTGACCAGCGGTTTCTGAGGAGTTGCGTCCACAAGATTTGCCATTGTATAACAATGTGGAAATAATCAAAGTCCCATAACTCCCACAAAATTTGACTAATCAACATGGCGATGCGATATGATCTAGTACTAGTGGTGACTAACAATCATGTAAAATTTGAATGAATTCTGACCAGCGGTTTCTGAGGAGTTGCGTCCACAAGATTTGCCATTGCATAGCAATGTGGAAATAATCAAAGTCCCATAACTCCAACAAAATTTAACGAATCAAAATGGTGGTGCGATATGATCTAGTACATATAGTGACTAACAATCCTACAAAATTTGAACAAAATCCAATACACGGTTTCCGAGGAGTTGCGTCCACAAGATCTCCATATGTATAGTATTGTTAAAAATTGTCAAAGTCCCATAACTCCTATAAAAATTGACGAATCAAAATGGCGGTGCGATATAATCTAGTACATATAGTGACTAACAATCCTACAAAATTTGAACATAATCCAATACACGGTTTCCGAGGAGTTGCGTCCACAAGAAAGTGTGACAGACAGACGGACGGACGGACACACGGACGCAGACCATTACTATGTCCCACCGTCGCGGTGCGGCGGGGGACAAAAAACAGATATTTAAGGTCTGCTAACTTATATTTCCATCAACTTTTCAAAATTGGGGGTCTTAACTATAGACCATGTTAAAAATCAAATGACTGCATCTGTCAGTCGCCCTTTTCTATGGTCCCAACTGAAAAATTGTTTAGTAAATGTTCTCGAAAAAACATTGATGTTATTTTTTGTTGGTTTTCATTTTAATCACTTAGTATTTATGGGAAAAAAACGTAACATTCTAACTCATATGTGATTTCTATATGGTTTTGAGCAGATATCATTTTTTCAAAATTTAAAAGATATCGAATTTCACATAATGTTGTTAATACACATTTCATATAATCAGATATTTTTCAAACACTAAACCATTATATATATTCATCCATTTTATTATTTAAAAAAGAAAGAAAAATTAACATAATTTGACATGTTGTTTTATCTCAGTATTAAAATATATTTTTTTTTGGTTTTTAAATCAATTAAAACCTTTAATTTGTGACATTTTGTTTTGATAGGTAAAATTTAAATTGCTGCAAATTAGTATGTTTATACAGCCTATACACTCGAAATATATGTAGTAATTCACCTTTGAGGACAGGAAATGTTAATTAATGAATTCAATAATATTTCTCTTAATTAACTTAGGATACTCATATCAACAACTCAAGTGTAGTGTATATGTGGAATAGTAATACATAATTTGAAAAATATTTGATGTTTAGGAGCATGAACATGGTAATGAATATGCATCAAAATGCTATTTATATACAAAAAAGAGAACAAATACATTGTCAAGTACATTTGGTTAAATAAATTCAAATTGTCACATGGGTTAAAGACAATAAATTGCCTGAGACCAACTCTTGCATTAAATAACTATTGGTAAAAAATTATGAAATAAAATAAGTGGTGAACCTGCAAAATAATTCCAATATATTGAAATGTTTAAACAATTTTACTTGAAATTCAAATCTTCAGGTTCTCAACACCTTCAGATCATCACTTATATTGAGATAACTATTTATTAAACTCTCATATGAGTAACGTAGTTGGATGTCATTGATAAAATTGTGATGTACAAATGTATGCCCTAAAATTCCCATATCGATTTTGTGGAATTCAAGTGGAAAATATATTCTTAAAAACATAACTACCCAATCCTACAAAACACACAAAAAGGTAATGTTCGACAAACAAAATTAGACCCTTTTGTGATGTATATGTAGCATGTGTTCAATTTTTTACTATACATCAAAATATAGGATAGTCGTTAAATTTAGTGAATTAACATTTTCATTTCTAAATACATATTTTACTATTATTTTAAAATAAGTGATAATGTAAGTAGAAATATTACAAAAGTGTTTAGATCATTTTTTTTTCTATCTTTTGCCTTAAAAAACAACGGCAGTAGAATACCGAAGGAACAAAGCACAAGATTACACAAATCAAAGTCCAGAGACAAGGCAAAAGCAAGAACACCAAAAGTCGGAAGACCAAAGACACCACATGCCCACAATACACACGAACATTACATATACAACACAAAAAACTAAAGCACTAACAGTGTGAACTCTGTTAAAATGTTATCTAAAATAAAGTCTTTGAATTTATACAAAGAAATTTCAAAATACATGTTAATCAAACTTGTTCACAAGTAATTGAAAAGTAAATGAAAAAGTAATTGTAATTACATGGTTTTTCAGCCCTGTAATTAATTAAATTACAATTACATGTAATTGAATTTTCTCTCAATTACACATTACGTTCAATTACATCAGAAAATGTAATTAATTACAGCCTATTACAATTACATTTTTCAATTACCCCAGGTCTGATAGAAAATTACCAAATTTTTTGTAAATTATCTCAATATTTTCATTTCTACATCTTATGTCTCTTCAGTGCAAACAAAATCAAATAAATGGAAATCTGTAGACGTCGAACGATGTATAAAAGCTGATAGAGAGCATATATGTTGTTATAACAGTAACCACGGTGATCGCCACTCAAAGTTTTTTTTTTTATTTCAACACAAATATCAAAGATAAACCTTTGTATGAAAATAAAAAAACAAAATATCTATGAACACACATTTAAAGTGTCAATCTACTTAAAACGTACAGAAATACATAGCAAACGTTTATCCATGCTGTCTTAAAAAAAGTTATTTCAGGATACGAAATACTTACGATAGTTGAAGAGACGAGCCTGTCTTACAGCCTGTACACTTCTAGCTGCAGCAGCTTGGTAAGGTAACACTTGTCTTGGTCCTTGTACAGCGGCATACTGACCATACTGGGCTGGTATGTATGCGCAGGAAACCAGTGCAACGATGCATGGCAGCAAGATTAAGATGGCAGATTTTGTGTTCATGGTTTTCCTGGTTTTAAACTGTCACAAGATAAATCTGAATAATAATAAAACAATATTCCAAAAACTACCATGTCATAAATTATCTCAAAGATGTCAAAATATACTCATAGTACATATATTTTTGTTTGTGAAATATTACTGCCATGCAAAGATACGTATAGAATCAGGTCCAATATGGTTAGGTTCAACGATTGTTTTTATATCTATGGTCTGAAAAATACATACTTGCCGGCAAAAAATCTGCAGGAGAAGTTACCAGTCAAATGATATAGCCCATAAGCATAAACAAGAAATACACAAGTATTTTCAATACATTCACACCTCTTATGTATTTAAAAATGTTCTGCAAAATCTAAACTTCCTTTTGGTTTTTTGTTCTTTATCAAAGTGTTATGATGTCAAAATTGGTGACTTCAATACTTTGTTTTCCAAAATAATGTTCATCAATTACAAAAATCATTTATAGATTTTTTCATTTACATCCTACCAAAGTGTTAATATCTGAATATATTCAAACATGCGAAATAGTTCTTAGTTTGGATTTCAAATAAAAAAATGTCTTCTTTAGTTTTAACAGTAAACGATTTATCGCGTTTTTTTTTGGTTTTTATTCATATGCATTTCGATTATTTTAAGTAATCAAAATAATATTTGAAATCAATATAAATTTCAATTTTTGTTTGTTTTCTGTTTAAACTAGTATCTATTTTTTCAACCTCAAAATAAAACAAACATAATAGTCTATGTTGCATTGACCACAATATATTAATAACTTACCGTAGTTAATCCTAGAAATAGTGATTTTACTTTGACAAGATGAAGTATATATAGTAATTACATCTTCCGGATTTTATAATGACCAGACGATACCCCGATATAAAACTACATAACATGACCAGTAATATTGAACACACCAGACATGTAAACGTAATGCTAGGCAAGTAGAAATTTTCAATCTACATGTATCAATGTGTGAAATAATTCAACACGTAGATTGCAATATACTTCGTAAAATCATAGTAAACTCACCACTATCGACATTTTTTGTATGTACCATCAGATTCAAAGGGCTCGCTTTGCTTTTCAAAATTATTTTATGTTATATATTTGTTACTACTTTCAGTTTTTATAATTACTTTACATATTCAATTTACATTTTGTTAACATTATAAGTATAATCATTTGCTTGCTTTATAGTGTAAAGTCGATGTCTTTATCACGGCATATTTTTTTGATGTTCGGAAATGCCTAGACCAGGCAGAGTTTTTCTATTCATTGTTTTCATTTTGAAATAATATATAGTTTGTTGCTATCAGTCTGTTAGGGGAATGCTAAATTTTGTTTTAATTCTTTGACAACATTTTTTGTATAATAATTAACCATAATTTCAAAATTGTTTAAAAATTCACCCATTAAAATTTGACATGCATTTGTGATTCTACTATTTAAGCCACGGTCTGCAATGAGCTGAATAAAATATTTTTGTTAAGCTGCTGTTATTCACTGTAAAATGGGACGTTGTTAGATCTAACATGGAGTGACTATAAAGAGCAATAATTGGTAGATCTAGTTTTAATTAGATTGACACTGTACTAAACCGTGACTATAGTAGAAACACACATGAACACTTTTCAATATAACAAAACATACATCAAATATTTCCTTTCTTGATCGGACATGAGGGCTTTTGGTGAGAAATTCCACCAAAAAATGTTTAGCACGATCTGATCCTTCCTATGTTCAGGTCAAGCCGTATTTGTCAGTTCGGTAATGCTATCATTTATACAACCATTTGATTTCAGCAATCAAAACCGTACGTACTAAAATACTGACTTTGTCATTTCACCTTGATTTGAACATTAAGTAGCTAACTGTATCTTGTGATACAAATTCCACATAATTGTTATAAGACATCTCTTGGAACTGGTACACAGTTTTAAAATTTGTTCAGAATTACTGAAAAATCACTGTAACACGATAAAAATTTGTACTTAAAGCATCTTAATTTTTATCTTCACCGTAGGTATCGTTGTCCTGCGACAACATGATTTCTACTGCAATTTGGTCCTGATTTCTACTACTGAGTCCTTGATTTCCTACGATTTTTTTTTGTGTTGAAATAGCATATTTCGCGATATGTAGATATTTCAAAGTATTATAAGGTGAATTGTGATAGAACTAATTATTAAATAATGGTACAATAATCAGTTATTGGAATAAAATGTGCATTTTTCAAATTATATGTAGTCCTGGCTTTTAACTGCATGCGTATGTCCCTATGTTATGATTTCTAACGCATTGTCCACGATTTCTATCGTGATATCAATATAAAGAAACAAGGATAAATTGCCATTTCTGATGCAAAAATGCGATTTATATGTATGTTTTGATAACATTGCATGCAATATACGTCAAAACTAATGTTTTACTTTCCAATATAATGATTTTTTAAAATATTTTTTTTCCAACTTTCATATCATACAAACTTCGAACCAATTTGTGTCAGTTGCCCAGTCCACTGTATGTCTGTTACATGTAATTAGCCCTTAACAATACATGTGCAAAGGTTATTATCTCAATCTATTGCAAACAGCAATAGCTTGGCATTCATATTGCAAGCCAGAATTATATTCAAGCTGAAAAGTAGATATCTAATATCCTTTATAAGTTATCCTATAAACATACGAAATATCTTTTTATCAATATTTAATGAAGATATCTTAGCACTTACGCCTTACGCACAGGCCTGTATTCTTAACTA
The DNA here is from genome assembly GCA_002080025.1 of Modiolus philippinarum. Lineage (NCBI taxonomy): Eukaryota > Metazoa > Mollusca > Bivalvia > Mytilida > Modiolidae > Modiolus > Modiolus philippinarum. The sequence goes on along the minus strand of MJUU01016653.1, from coordinate 43,060 downwards.
TGTTCTCTGTCGACCATCTATATATATATATATATATATATATGGGAAATAGAAAAAAAAATATCCCAATTGTATATTAGGTATTTTTATACCTTTCCTCCAAACACACCCATTAATCAAAGTGAATAAATTAAAATAAATTCACAATAAGGTCAAAGGATGGACTGCCTCCTGTCTTCTTGACTGGGACAAGAATATACTTGACGCTGTTATAAAGTACTTCTTTGACAAAGTGTAATTCGGGCTTATAGGGGTTGCAGAGGAGATTTTATGACGAATGGATTAGGATAATTAGGATCCAAGATACATATTAATGTGAAAATGTCACTCCAATCGAGTCTCATCAATCAACTCAGCGTTCGACCGTGGGGTAGGTTTTAGCATGGAACATTTGATTTTCAAGGGGAGGCCTGGGATTTTTTACCCGAGCCTGGAATCCCCCCCAATCGCGGACAATATTATTTTTACCCATATACACTATGTCAGGAAAATTTGTTGCGCACTGGCTCTTTTCCTAATGGACATTGTGAGGGCCAGAATTCTTTTTGTTCAATCCAGGTGCTATTCAGTGATTTTTTTTGTTGAAAAATATGCTGTTAAAATAACCCTAACCCTAACCCTAACAGGCCAGAATTTTTTTTTCTGAAAAAT